>VCAU01000010.1:0-300133 GCA_015844325.1 Aspergillus nanangensis | reverse complement strand
TTTTTTTTGAATTTCATATATAGATAGTCTAATTTTTTGGACACCTTCATTGTTTTGAACATACACGAATGCCAAAAATGTTAATAACCTTAGTTATAAATAACGTATTCCGTTGAATACGTTAAATAAAGACTGGGAAGCTTAGCTAACTAACCTAACTCCGGCGGCGAAACACAACACAAGCCGTAAAACCCGACGCCAATCACGTGCCGAGCCACCCTCGGAAAGAGCGATTGCGGCCCATCAGCGACATCCCCGAAGGACGACCCCGGGTCTTTTTGGATAATCCTTCTCTCTTTCAATCTCCCGACTTCATACCTAATCTTCGATCATCTTTGTGTGTCAAACTGCTGTGTTTCCCTGTTTGACTCGCTCGCTGCTTCGAGCATTCTCCCCCCATCCTCAGCTTTCCGCCATGTCCGTCGCCATAAGATCGGCTAGCCTTGTGCGCAGCAATTCAGCATTGCGTCCCGGCCTAGTCGGTAAGTGCCTCTTCCAAAATGGACTACACCATCCTATGTGACGCGTTGACTTACTGTAAATTTTATTAGTCCAACCTCGCTTTGCCAGTGCTTTCGGCGCAGCTTCTGCCGCAAACCTCCGCTACAACGGTAGAGGTTTCCCAAGCCACGTACAAGCCCTCGCCCTCCTGGTCCCTTACCAACGAGGATATGCCACCGAACAATCAACATCCTCCTCACAATCTTCTAACTTACCCCCACCCGGTTTTAATGCCGAGAAGGCTAAACAACCCCTCTCGCAATCAAACCAACAAGTCCAGACTAAGCCGGACCAGTCGGTAGCTTCGAAAACAGATGCTCAGACCAAGAATGAATCGACGGTGGTTGGAGCATCCAAGGCTTCGGAAGACAAGAAGGTAGTTGAGGCAAAGAAAGATCAGAAAAAGTTGACCTTGGGTCAAAAGATTAAGAAGGAAGCGCAGCATTATTGGGATGGAACTAAGCTTCTCGCTACGGAAGTCAAGATTAGCTCTAAATTAGCCTTGAAGATGGCTGCAGGCTACGAACTGAGCCGAAGAGAACATCGACAGGTGAGTCCACCCGGTCGATTGGAGTTATGATATTCTGTGTCACTAATGGTGGGATTGCATTTTAGCTCCAAAGAACGGTGCAGGATCTCGGACGGCTGGTCCCTTTCTCGATGTTCCTCATCATTCCTTTTGCAGAGTTGCTCCTCCCCGTTGCTCTCAAACTCTTCCCCAATCTCCTCCCTAGTACCTACGAGGGACAAAAGGCCCGCGAGAAGAAGGCTCTGAACCTGAGTTCGACGCGAAAGGAGGTCTCGGCATTCCTGAAAGATACGCTCCGTGAGAGTGGTCTTCCTCTGACTGCCGCGACTGTGAAGAATGAAGAGTTTGCTGAATTCTTCAAGAAGATCAGAACTACCGGCGAAACGCCCTCGACGGAAGATGTCATCAAGGTCTGCAAGGTCTTCAAAGATGATCTGACTCTTGATAATCTGTCGCGCCCTCAACTGGTTGCCATTTGCAAGTACATGAATCTCAATTCCTTTGGAACCGATGCCATGCTCCGATACAATATTCGGCACCGCATGCGCCAGATCAAGCGCGATGACCGCGCCATCTTCTACGAGGGGGTTGCATCTCTCTCGGTTCCCGAGCTGCAGATGGCCTGTGCCTCCCGTGGTATCCGCACCCATGGTGTTTCTCCCGCTCGCCTGCGAGAGGATATGACGATGTGGCTTGACCTGCGTCTTAAGCAGGGCGTTCCATCCACCCTCCTGGTGCTGAGTAACGCATATGTCTACGCCCAGGGTGGCAAGGAAGCCGAGATGTCGTCTCAGATCGAATCTCTGCAGTCTGTGCTGTCCAGCATTCCTGAGGAGCTGTTCCATGAGATCGAGCTGGAGGTCCACAACGCCGAGGGTGCTGCTACCAACAAGCAGCGTCTTGAAGTCATTAAGGAACAGCAGGAGCTCATCGAAGAGGAAAACGAGCAGAACAGCGAAGAGAAGGGCGTTGCTGCGCCTAAGGACACCGAAGATATCGATGACAAGGAAGACAGCAAGTTCGAGGCCAAGTACCAGACGCAGTCGGGTGAGGCTGAGGAAGCCATCCAAGAAGGCGAGAGGGCCGAGCACAAGCCCACGACTGCCACTGGAAAGGAAGAGAAGAAGTAAAACTATTTTTTTCTCCCGCTGACATCTCTCTTCTCCCGCCGACGCATCTCACCTATGTTTGCCCTAACTTCCACCATTTTCTCCCTTCTTCCCTTGTGTTACTGGTACTATGATAGACTTTTCTCCCTCTCCCTCTCTTCTGACACTGCCACAAGTGGTTGGTGATATTTATCCCCTTTTATTACTCTTATATATCTCTATGATTTCAATAATTTTCCTTTGTGATGTATCGACTGCATAGATGTTTGGAAGTTGATGGGAGCAAATCGATTGGTGATGATGCCTCGGGCAGACGAGAGATTTTGCCACAGTTGTGTTATCTAACGAAGAAAGAAGAAAAAAAAGGAATTAAAATTTGACTGAATGTAGATAAGGAAAAGGACCAAATGATATATACCATTAAATTGACCTTTTATTATTGTTATTGCTATTGTTATTTTAACCGAATTCATGTAGAATGAATGAATGATATGATGGTTAAAAGTTGTCCATCTCCGCTTGTTAACCTCGGTAACCCGCCAACAACTCCTTCTTGCGAACGCCGACTCATCCCCCATCCATCCCCACTCCTTTTCTGGGGTAGATAAGAGCGAATGCGCGCCATCGATCGATCTCTCTCCTGTCATGCGGAGTCGAGGCCTTTTTCGGTTCATCGTGAACAACCGCAATTTCAGTACTCAAGGGGTGACGCCAAAGATGCCTCGCCTCAACGCCGTCTCGCAGGTATGTTTCATAAGCCTTGGCTAGATGATTCCTCTGTATGATCGATCGATCTATGCTTGACCCCGCAATATCTCTACCCTGTCATACATACATACGTATGTATGCATAATATACTATATCGCTTCACCCTGTCCTCGCCTGGCACAAGCTACATCTCAACTACCTAACCTAATCAATTATGCATCGCATTTAACTAATCCGCCCAAAGACAGCGATTGAACGTTTAAAATCGTTCCAACCTCCTCCCACAAGCTATGACCTTGTTCCGTTATCTCGACGAGCAGCGGTGCTGGTCCTACTCTATGCCGATCCCAAGGGAGATCTCCGCGTGGTTCTGACAATGAGGGCCAAAACTCTGAGTTCATGTGAGTTTTGCCTTTATTTTATTTTATTCTTATTTATTTATTTATCCCACAACTCATCATTCCACTTAGATGCTGGCCAAGCAGCCTTACCTGGAGGTTAGTATACTTTCCAAACCTAACATCAAACTCGTTTTCCATTAACATCCAACCCCCATCACAGGAAGGGCCGACACACTCGAAGAAACTACCTTCCAGACGGCTCGCCGCGAAGCCAATGAAGAGATAGGTCTCCCCGACATTCATCACCACCTGCCTGCTCCCTTCCGAGTAGAACACCTCTGCGAGTTACCGGCCAGTCTCGCGCGAACAGAGCTGGTGGTACGTCCCTGCGTAGCACTACTTCACTCTTATGACGAAGCCACCGGCCAAAACGCCGACCCGGAGGTCTCTTTAATCCCACGACTCGACGCCCGCGAGGTCGCTGCCGTGTTTACGGCACCGTTCCGGAACTTCCTCCGCATGCGCGATGAGGAAGACCCGAGACACGGCAGCCCGGAGGATTGGTATCAAGGCGCGTGGACGGAGTGGCACCAGTCGAATTGGAGAAGTGAGAGAATCTCCCCTCCTTCCCGCCCTTTTTTTTTTAAAAAAAAAAAAAAATTACTTTTTACGTGTGTACATGCTAATCGGCGGACCAACAAACAGTGCATCAATTCTTTGTCCCCATCAGCCCCCAGGCGGTGGTTAAGCCTCGTAGCTCCAACGAGGAACAGAGACAGGCAGCCAATGCGCTCGAGGAGAAAGAGAGGGCTGGTGAAATTACCCGGTACCGGGTTTTTGGCATGACCGCTCGGATGCTGGTGGATGTTGCGCGGGTGGCGTACGACCAGGAGCCGGAGTTTGAGCACAACAGCCATTTCGGGGATGAGCCGCTCATTGCGCAGTTGCGGAAGATGGGGCGGTTGAGTCCTATTCGTAGGAGGGGCGATGAGCTTACGCGCGATGATCTACTGAAGGCGGCGAAGTTGAGCTAGATTTCTATATACCTCGGGGGGATATAGATATATATACGGAGTATTTTTTGATACCCATGAGAAGGATAAAGAGGCATGATGTGTATGAGTTCCTAGCTGGGTATTATTCTAGAGCTAACAACAATCTAACATCAATGCATCTGAATATCACATAGAGAAGCTTCAATCTCTGCTGATTTCTGGGGACCTAATTCGCAAGTTCTCATGCCAAACACACGGAAGTACTTTTTCAGCAGTATTTAATATGCCTGGACACGGTGTACATGTATCCTAGATTTCTCCCTTCACTTCCCCCTTCTGGGAAGAGAGAAAGCTTCAAGTATCTATAGTGATGTATGTTGATGTATTAAACCATGTGAGAATTGAGAAAGCCCCCACCCACACCATTCAACCCAGTAAAACCAAAGTTCTGTTTCCACTTCTTTAGATCTTCTGTGGCGTATACTGTTTATCCGGAACGTCACCGTCCTCAAGCTCCCGGTCCGAGTAGCTCGGGTAAATGATCAGACGCTGTTCTTCGTCGACCACAGATATTGTCGTGAATCCACTATCGGACCCAAAAGAGTCACTCCATCCCGAGGAGACGGTAAATACACCGCAGGAATTAGGGCCTGTGCTGGCTTGGCAGGCGGGAGAGCCCTCCGCTGAGTAGCTACAGGGCTGGGGGGGCGCCGAGCCATTGTCGATGCTAAAGCTCCACTGACAACGGGTGTCTTTGAGATTGCAGTAAAGCTTCATGTCTCTTATTGTCCACTGGGGGGTGGCAGCCATGGCGAGTGGAGAGGAGAGGGCGATGGGAAGAAGAACGTGCGTTATCTGCATAGTTGCGATATATGCGATCAAGGAGAGAGAGAGAGAGAGAGAGAGAGAGAGAGAGGAAAAGTAGAAGTGCATTTGAGTCAGTCAAGAGGGTTTGAGGGTATGTATATAATAGTCTATACATTCCGCTGCTTTCGGACTTGTTGCCTCTGACACCAGCTGATATCCGCATTCGGTAGTGAACCAACAACACCGGCTTATATGAGTTAGGTAGTTTTTACTTGAGTAAGATACTCTATTTTATATTTACTAGGGCTATAGGCTGGTCATCTACCCTACATTCATAAGTATAATAGTGACCCATGGGGCAGGAATATACAATAACGGGCAGAATAACCTATAAATAACAATTCACTAGTAAGAAACCAGCTGTGAATAAATTAGACAGATTAATCAAAATAAACATTTCAACAAATTAATTCATATCAAGAAAGCATAAAAAAGTAGAAGGAATATCAAGCCTTAATAGCATCCGTCTTGGTAAAAGGCGCCGCAAACCCATACTGCTTCCAACCCTGTGTATAGTCCCGATTCTCATCTCGTTCTAATAAAGAAACAAATAAGCAAATCTCATCAACAACCCCATGAAGAGACGGGGGAGGGGTTCAAACTAACCATGATCCGGCGGAAACATCATCCTCCGATGTTCATAATACTTCCTCCTGAGCCCCTCCCCATCCTTCTTCATCGCAAAAGTCGCATACAGACTACTCCGACTCTTCTCGGTCTTATTCTCCTGCGACCGATGCGCCAACACGCTCCCAAAGAACAAGATATCGCCCGACCCCAACGGTACCGACACCCAGTTCTGCCTCTCCTCCCACTCGGCGCTGATACGGCCGCCCTGCGAGAACTCAATCGCCATCTTGTGCGACCCAGGCACCACCTCTAGACACCCGTTGGCGAGGGTGGCGTCGTCGATCGCGACGTTAGCGGTCAGATGGGAGATCTCGCCGATGTGGCTGTAGGCGTGGTAATCGACATGCGCGTGGAACCCGTTGCCCCCGGGGAGTTTGTAGTTGATTTTGTCTTTGAAGAGGATTGTTTCCTTTATCATGTGGAAGGGGTGGTTGTTAGTTACTACTACCTATTCGTCTGTATCAAGGGAAAAATTGGTCAACTACTTACCTCGCCGGCTAGCTGCGCGAGTATACTTCCCAACGCTTCGCCGCAGACTAACTCGTTCCATTGCGGGTGGTAATCGACGAAGTTCTCCGTGCGCATCATTTGGCGCTTGCCTTCGGGCGTGATCTCAAAATAGGGCATCCACTTGCCCTTTTCGAGGGGCCAGGTGCGCACGTCTTCGGTCCATGATTGGAGTTCGGCGGGCGAGACCAGGTTGTGCTCGCTGGCTTTGAGGTGGAGGTAGCCGTTTTCGCGGTAGAATGTGAGTTGGGGTTCGGAGAGGGTGACCATGTTGTATGTATGCTTTGCGTCTTTGGGGGTTGACGTGATGTATGAATGTTTTGAGAGTTAGGGTTGGGTGTTGTTGGTGATGGAGTTAACTTGGGGGAGGAGGGTGGACTGTGATGGATATATCTATATACTACTAGTGATCAACGTGTCTTCAAGCCGGAAAATAGAAGAGGAAGTAAAAAAAAAGCGAAGCTTGATGATGTCGGAGGGACGACCGAGTCAGTGGAGAAGAAGAGGTCTTCGTCCCGGATGTTGTTTGTCGCACCGGACTTCGCACCGGACGTGGGGAGAAACTGCGTCTACATATACATCTCCCCAAGATAACTTCTTAATTACTTACAGCTAAGGCCCTCTTTCTCTTCCGCGTTTTCCTTTCCCCTCTCATCACTGCAAAATGCTCTCTGCAACCGATCACGCTCGCGAAATCATTCAGCAACTATTCGCCTTTATCCTCGCCCAAGGTAACACAGACTACCTCGGCGAGCGAGTCTCTCAGCTGGAACACTCCCTACAATGTGGGTACCTCGCTCAACAGAGTACTGCACATGGCAACGACCCCGAAGTAATACTCGGGGCTCTTCTTCATGACGTTGGCCGCTTCATTCCCGACGCAAAAGATATGCCGGAGATGATCGCACCGGATGGAGCGTACATTGGTCGTGCGAGTCATGAAGTCCTGGGAGAGAGGTATCTACGTCAGCTGGGATTTGGCGAGAAAGTGTGCCAGCTAGTCGGATCGCATGTCATGGCCAAGAGGTATTTAACGGCGGTTGAAGAGGAGTACTACAATGGGCTGAGCGAAACGAGTAAGCGGACTTTGAAGTACCAGGTAACGTTTCCTTTTTTATCTTTCTTTCTTCTTTCCGCTGGGAATATGGCTATAGTATAGGTGGTTGTATGGATGAATTGCTGACGTTTTTTTAGGGGGGGGTATTTAGCCAGGAACAAATCGATGAGGCGAGGAAGGACCCTTGGCTGGAGGCCAAGTTGGCCGTTCGACGATGGGATGACAAGGCCAAAGTTCCTAACATGGAGGTTCCCAACCTGGCGTCCTACGAAGACTTGGCTATTGAGTATCTTGCTAGT
The DNA here is from genome assembly GCA_015844325.1 of Aspergillus nanangensis. Lineage (NCBI taxonomy): Eukaryota > Fungi > Ascomycota > Eurotiomycetes > Eurotiales > Aspergillaceae > Aspergillus > Aspergillus nanangensis. Next base: position 292,590 of record VCAU01000010.1, on the reverse strand, counting down.
ATGTTATGTCGTCCGAGTCCTGGCGGTGACTATTCTGACGCAGGTAGGTTCGAGATCTCGAATCTGGGTCGACTCACGGTCTTATTCTGTTCCAACAAATCCTACGTTGGTTATTTCGATCCCCGACAACATATTCGATAAAACACTCAGTAGCCGTGCACTAGTGGAAATAAAGGAATCCAAGGGTTGGATCACACAAAGAGTTCGTCGGCGATCGACTAATGGCACACTCTCTATCGAAGATAACGCCCTTGACCAACTAACACGACGTGGGGTGCGTGTTGTGGCAGTCTCATCTGGAAAGAGTACTACTAGCTCAAAAGCTGCAGGAATAATCAGATTTTCAGCTGAGGATGGCTCAGGGTCTTCTCTTCCTGAAGGGGTGGAGAATTTGCATGACTGGCTTGGACTCCAATTGCCATCTCATGACTCAGCTGGCTCTTTGAAGTTCGCAGTTCAAGCAGGAACCAAGTTGTTACAGAAAGGTCTGGCAGATCTAGTTCTCCTTGATATCTCGGATGAGCCATCGGTTGACTCCCTTGTGGAGGAATTGACCCAAGTCAATGATCTGAGCCCGGACACTGTGGTTGCGATCACGACTGAAAGCCCAGACAGCCAAAGAGGTGATGATGACATTAGGCAAACAATATTCGAGATTCTCCCCTCTGAATGAATTGATTAGATCCTTTCGTTAACCCGGGCATGATCATAACTATAAAGTAGCGTGAAATTCTGGATCCAAGGGCCAAGGATCAAGCCCTGAGAGTGGAGCTTGTAGATTGAACAGGTCAAAGTTACTTATGCTTTCCACCCACTCGAGGTCTCCACTAAATAATTCTGGAGCGGCGGGAGATGCACTGAGAGATGGGGTCTCATAGGTCTGAGCCGGACCCTCGTGGAATTTACTACGGAGCTTGCGTACACCGCTCCCAATGCTAACGAGCAAATGCTGCCTGTGCATCGAACTCGTAGTTCGTTGCAACATGGTTATCGTGCGGTCTACTAAAGAAATGATCTTGTTTTTGTCCATGGTGACGGTCTCCGAGTAGTTTGTCGCTACTTTGAGTAGGAACACCACGGCGAAGGCGATCATCGTATCGAAACAGAGCGGGAGCCCGTTGAGCAGAGATTGTAACTCAGTATCGGCTGTAATGACTCCAAGGATGGATGTTGCACAGAGAACAGCCGTATTCGCAATCTCCTCTAATTCGGGGGAAGGAAAGCTCTTCGTATGAGCATACTTTTGTACCCCTCGAAAGGCGTGGGAACAAAGGTAGAGCTTCGCGAAGTGGAAATGCAGGCCGACTCCTTTGGCGGGATAATTTCCGACCTTTTCATTCGGACCAAATCTATCGCTCCAGTCGGCATACCAGGTGTCTAGCGAGATCGAAAACCTCCGGAGCTGAGCCAACTTGTGTGGAGGTACTGGCGCATCGACATCGACGCCGAACGTGTCAAATACTGCCGCCGAAATGGACCATATTTTGACCTGTGTCACAAGCCTCACGTCGTCCTCGGTGGCATTTTCTGTTTCCAGGAACCGCATTGCTGCCTTGATACTATCGCAGTCTCTTGACATGGGCGGGCGACCGTAAAGGACAGAACAGTGGTGGTCGCAGACATAAACGAGGTAGTACAACCGAGTTTGCATATATGCGACACGATCCCCTTCGAGGGCTTTGTAGATACCGTGGTTCAGCTTGATTTCTAATGCTATTCGGACAGCTGCATGGACATCAGTAAGGAGAGTCTAAAAGAGACTGTTTCTGAAGCACAAACCCGTTCCAGCCAGCGCCCAGGACAACTGATGTAACCAAAAAGCACCGATACATAATCCGCGCACATCATCGGCATTGTGTTCTTTAGAAAGGGTTGTCGCTGCCACAAGTTGTCGGAATTCACGGTAGCATTTTTCAAATAAGTGGCCTAGGGACCGTGAATGGAGAGCTGCTACTGTGCAGATTGCGGCAGTGAGAAGTGGGGAACTTGCTGCCACAGTATCCAAGCTCTGATGATCCCCGAGTATGCGGTACAATAGATGATCGAGGCGTTCATGATATACTTTGAACAGATTTTCTGCTTCCTGGAGTGAGACAATTTCACGCGTGATCAACGTTGGCCGGCTGGAGGGAATGACATGGGGAGCTTCAGGATTTCGCATTTCCGATATGCAAGACGCCGGAATTGACGACGGTTCGCATTTAGGGTCAACTTCCCAAGTCTGTTCCTGGTCTTGAGTTGTGGCGACGTCATGCTGTGATGTCGCAGAGGCATCGTCCTCGCCTTGCGATTCCGATCTGGGTAGAGACCCGTCCGGAACTAGACTTCCCATGATTCCTTCCAGTCTGCGAATCTTCTCGGCTATGTTGTGTTTCCATCTGTGGGGTCACATTCAGTCCACGATCTTCCTCACTTGCGGTTGTTGCTTAGGTGCCTACCTTATGTCATCCTCCAGAAGCATCTGCAGGCTTCTGTTGACAGTGCATGATAAGCCTCTCTTTTTACATCTTGTGCAGGGAGATCGATTATCCGGCATATGGCATTTAATCTAGTCGATGTTAGAATATGGGTAAAATCCTGGAACTTTTACACCCCAACCTTTTGTTTTCGACATGCGACACAGGCAGTAATTTTCCTGGTGATCTCGGGGGGTTTCCGATCTCCAAAGGATTCCCTGAGGGCTGTGATCTCTGGGGGAGAAGGGACTGATTCTTCATTCATTGTGATGATGCTAATGAAGTGAAGATCAGATCAGATCAGAGGGAGAGAGAGAGAGAGGGAGGGGGAGAAGGGGGAGGGGAGAGTAGCCAGCTCCGTGCGGGGAGATAATCAAAAAGATACCCTTCGGAGGTAGTACTACTACCTTATCCGTCATGCATGCTGATAATAACAAGAGGTGCCTCAGTATTGCAAAGGGAGAGCAGCTGATTGGAAGTCACGGCCAACTACGGGCTTCCTCCCGAGTGGGTCGGCGACACTCCCGCCGCACGTGGACAGCCTCCCGGTCGACACTGGTTGATATACTTCCTCCCTTCCTCCTCTTGTCTTTTGTCGCCTCCAGACCGATTTGCGTATTTCCCGTCGTGGTGTTATGTCCACTGCTGATTGCTTCCTCGCTCCTGGGTCATGGTTGTGTCTCCCTCTCCCATTGCCAAGCGAGTTCTCGCGCTGGTGCACTTCGTTCCGAATATTGTCATGATCGGACTGCCCCTTTTGCCAAAGGGAAACTATTCCGGTAAATATGGAGGTTTTTAATTCCTCACAATCCCACGAGGGGGTGGAGGATAGGGTGAATCAAAACCCTATAAACCTCGCTTGGTTTCGATTTTGCAGGGTCCACTTCTACCTTGACTACTTTTTCCTAGTCTGTCTCTCATCTCATTCGACATGGCCTCTTTGCTTCAAAAAGTCAAGTTTCTGGCCATTGCTGGTGCTGGATTCTTTACCGATGGGTATATTAACCTGACAATTGGTCTCGGTACGTTTGAACAAATCTCCGGCACTCGATGGATATATATATATATATACATCTCCAACGACTTCATGCTAATTGCCGCAGTGGTCCCTATGCTGGGGTATCTTTATTTCCAGGAGAATGATTCCGAGGTCCCTTCTGTTAAGAGTGATATTATGAAAGGAGGTCTCAGCCTGGGCATGATCGTCGGCCAGATTTTATTTGGTCTCCTCGGCGATGCCTGCGGACGACATGCGGTCTATGGCAAGGAATTGATCATCACCTTGTGTGGCACATTCCTGGTAATCTTGTTGCCATGGAATGGGATGTCAATTCAGGCGATCACGGCCTGGGTCGCTTGTTTCCGAGTCTTGACTGGTGTTGGAATTGGGGCTGGTATGGTGCTCTCATCCCCATGTTTCGGGACGCAAGGACCTGACAAGTCATACAGACTACCCCATGTCGTCCGCATTGTCGGTAGAAAAGGCAGCCCTCGGAAGTCGGGCCGTCCAGGTATTGTCTGTGTTTGCCTTCATTGGTGTTGGGAATTACGCAGCCAGTATTGTGTTCATTGTTCTCCTTCGAGCCTTCAAGTCAGCCATCTACAATGATATTCAGGCTTTGGAGTGGGTTTGGAGACTGCTCTTGGGAATTGGAATGATCCCAGCAGCCTTGACTTTGTACGCCCGCTTGACGTTAAATGAAACGAAGCCCTATGAACAATGTTCGTATCTTTTCTTTGACTGGGCGAGCGGCGGCTAACTTTGTGATAGATGTTGCCAATGACGGTGGTAAACGTGATGTTCGAAAGCAGATCCAGGAGTTTCGCGAATATTTCAGCGAATGGCGCCACGCGAAAGTCTTGTTCGCCACGTGCGCCACTTGGTTTCTATTGTTAGTGACGGACCTCCTTGACTTGGATGGGAGACTCTAGCTAATGGCAGCGCAGCGATATCGCCTACTACGGAATCAACTTGAATCAGAGTGTTATCCTTAAAGAGATCGGCTATGCCAGCGGTCCAGATCCATGGACTACTCTTTGGAATACTGCGGTGGGAAACATCATTGTGCAATCCTCGGTTGGTTCCCCTGCTTTGCTTTCTTTGAGGGTTGGCGAGGTGGCTCATGATTCTGTTTTAGGGGTATCTGATCGGGTTCTTTATCGGCATCCCCCTTCCTGATCGGGTTGGGCGAGTTCGCCAACAATTTTACTCCTCAGTCATTGTTTGCGTGTTGTACGCCATTTGGGCGGGGATCAGCGCGCCCTCGGCCGGCACTTCAACCGGTGGCCTCATGGCGATCTTCACTCTGTGTCAACTTGTCATTTGCCTGGGACCCAACTGTACTACTTTCCTAATCCCTTCTGAGGTATTCCCGACTCGTGTCCGTGGCACAGCTCACGGGATCTCCGCTGCGGCCGGCAAGCTGGGCGCCGTAATTACGGCCTTTGCATTTAACACCGTGAAAGACCGGATTGGCCTGTCAGGGGTGCTTGGCTTGTTTTCTGGGATCATGGCCTTCACTGCGCTGATCACACTGATGATCCCCGAAACTAAAGGCCGATCTGTGGAGGATATCGAACATGACAGACAGTATGAAGCTAAGAATTCGGATAGCGAGGAAGATTCTGGGGCCGAAGAACCATCTAAGATGGATGTTGACAAGGCCCAGAATAAGGTCATGCAGAGCCCCGTGTAGCACACCATGTGGTAATATCTTGATTGCCAGTGTTTCGGGTATCTATTTGCTGGCTACAATATTTTGACGTCATTTTCAGAATAAGAATACTTAATTAATTTAACCCATGAGGGGTTTCCTCCTAATTACTTTTGCCTCCCACCGTACATGAACAGGATGAACAGGACAGAGAGAGGGATGGAGAGGACTCGATTTGTTACCAATCCCCAAACTTTTTTTTTTTTTTTTTTTTAGATTTCGTTTTAATTTGAATTTCATTTCAGTTTTAAAGATTCAAAATAAGGCTTGGAGCTGAGTTCGCCTGTATCTCTTTCCTTGTTAGGAGGTATGTCTTTCCTCCTTAGGGGGGCAAAGTGATTTGTACTAGCATGGGGATGATACTGTTTCGAGAACAAAAGCCGATTCCTAGTTGGAAAGACAACCAAGGGGAAAAAAAGAAAAGAAAAGGACAGGAATTGAATATAATGAATAATAATAATAATACCTCGAGTCCATAACTGGATCAAGGAAAACGTGAGTTTGTTCACCGCCAAAAGTCAAATGTGATGGGTCAACCCGACGGAGTGTTTAGGCGAAGGCGCGTTTGGCGGACCACGCAGGCTCGGCACATACCATGAGGTGGTAAAAGGCATGGCTCGAAAGTTTGCGAAAAGAAGAGGAAGAAGTTAGTCTGATGAAAGGGGGAGAAAGGTTCGACCAGTGAAGGAGAAAGGGGGATGTTGGGTTCTTTGTTCAGCATCCTGGACTAACGCAGGTGGACATTAGGGCTATTCCAAGCTGTACGACATGATTCTTAGTCTCTCGGTTGCTAATCGGATCAGACTAGTGCTGTGAACTAAGGCCGTAGTGAGGATGTCAAGCTAAAAAATAGGATCAATCAAAGCTTTGACCTAGTCAAAGAACTACTAGTGTAGTTTAGTTCCCTCCCTAGTTATGGGCTGGATCTTATTCTATCATACAGTAGTAGTTGTCGAGGTATAACCCTCGACATGAGAAGGGACAAAACAACATGACACGCCCCGGCTCAGATTGCGATGGTCTTCCCGTTCCGCCCCCCTCCCTCTCTATGGGCAGTGCAACCCTCGTCGAGGACCATCCCTTGCATTGCGGTGAGCCCCTGTGGCCCCGTCCATGAGGTTATTATCGGCCATGATGACCACGACGATCCTGCAGGAGACCCGGAAACTAGCTCAACACCCTTTGGATGGATCGTTTTTGGGTAACGTTTTTTTCTTTTTCTCAGGTTCCTTCCTGACTTGGACGATCTCTCTATCAAGGGGGATGAAGCCATTCGCGTTCCTGTCTGATGCCTCGTTGCGTTGTCGCCTCCACATCATCCCTCTCTCCACCCCCCCTTCATATCATATTTGATTACATGGGTCATTATATTGTGGTTTATTTTTATCCGATTCCATTTTCTCCTGTTCTATTTTCTGCCTCAAAGGCGGCTTTCTTCCCTTGTTATTCTCGGCGCCCTTCAATCCTCTCTCTCACTCTCTTTCTCTCTCCTCTCTCTTTCTCTCCTTCTGGTGGGCTGTGAAAAAGGAAAAGTCCCTGGGGGATTTCTTTGTTCAACCACTCGTGTCTTCTGCAGCCTGATTAGGACTTTGCGGGGAGCGTGTCTTGTGATCCTAAAGGGGGTGAAAAAAAAAATAACACCAAAAACAAAACAAAAAGAGGGAGGAGGAAATTAATTTCTTTTTTCGAATTTTTTTTTTTAAACCGAAAAGAAAAGAAAAGAAATTAATCCTCGCATTCGGGCTTCGCATACATATTTGGCGCAGCGCAGTCTGTCCTAAATTTGCCCAAGTGACACAAGGCGTGCTGGTCACTTGCGTTGTTATCAACCCTACTGTCTCTCTTTTTCAATCTCACCCTCCTCGACTTCTTCCCTCGTGCAGAGGACTACATATATTCTCACTCCTTTATTGAGTCCTTCATTCTCTATTTTACTTCCCTCACCCCTCCCCCTCTCCACGTGTTTCAAGAAAAAAAGAAAAGGAAAAAGAGGGGAGCCAAGTCGAAGGGAAACCAAGCGTCAAACTACATCGACTTCCTTACTACCCGATGTTGTCTCCCTCGTCCTGTGCACGGCCCCGACAGGCGCCTCCCGTCAGGCCCTCCCGATCCCTCGAGGGCCTTGAACAAGTGATCCCTCCTAGAATACCAGTGCCTCCAGCTCGTCCATCTGCTGTGCTAGATAAACCTCTTCCAGACTTACCCTGCAAACCACTGCCTGATACACCGTCCATGGAAGGGTCAACGGCATGGAGCGATGATAGTAGCATAGACGAAAGCTTTACTAGTCGACGCCCATCGGATGCTTCAACAGAGAGTTACCCGGTGTTTGTCCGCTCCAACTCGGACGATCTCAGCGACCTCGAGGAACATCCTGACATCCCATCTCTAAATCCAACGTCCGAATTCTATGAGAAACCACGACCACCCCCCATGGTCTTCCCGCCTCCGCTAGGTGACTGTTCTCCACGCCCTCCTCTCTGGACCGGAAACCGCACCGGTACAAATCATTACTTTCGCGAGAAGAAGTGGGATTTCTTCCCTGAATTGGCTCCATGCGAGATCCAGACAGCGAACAAGTTCCCACCCAAACCGCAAAAGAAGGACCATGCTCTACTGAATCTGGGTGCTTTTGACTTTGTCCGGAAAGGCAGCCGACGGAATCCTGGCGGACGTACTCTTGCCTATGAGATGCGGACCTCAATCCGGTCGTACGTTCAACGAAGGCTGTCGAAGCATTCCATGGACAAGGAGAAGTCGAAGCGACCACCACGCCCGGCAACGGCACCATCTGAATACGCCCACCGATTCTCACGCACCCATCGAGCTCCTTCCAGTAACTACACGAATTACTCCGACCGCGGCAGCATTGGACCGCCAGAACACTCCCTTGATATCACCGACCACATGACGAGACTATCTGTGTCGACGCTCTCGAGTATTGGGGAATACTCTCCCCCCGTCGCCGCCCCCCACCCAAAAAGGCATCTCGCGGTGCCGATTACCCCTTACCAGAGATATGGGGCTGCGATCTGGGAGAAGCAGGGTCGTGGGAAGCGCGTCAGCTACAGACAACGGGATCATGTGCGGTTTCCACGATACCGGCATCAGAAGGCTTTGCCGCCACGAGCAGGCTTCGTATCTGCTAATACCACACCACCACTCAATCGCCCGACACGCTTGAAGTTACAGAAGAATACGCGGGAATGTGTGAGGGCATTGCACAACGGCACCAGTCAGGTTCTCGTGGCACTGGACGGAGCCAGGCAGAGAATGATTCGGGCGCGAGTTGACCGACGGCGAAAGCGACTGAAGGCTCAGATCCGGTTGATTGGGCCGGTCAACCCATATACTACCTATGGGCGCGTTGATCCCTGGGTGTGAGGATATATTTTTTTTCTTCTTTTTCATTTCTTTTTCTTCGCATATTTGGATATCTCCTTCTCTCTCTCCCTATTCTTTTTTTTTTTTTTTTTTTTTTTTACTGTCCCAGTGGACGTACTCCTTTTCTGGTCTAGTCATCATTTTTATTTTTCTGGGTTGCTCATTACATTTGTTTATTTATTTCCCCCGAGCGCCCTACAATGCCCTTTTTCCTTTCCTTTTCTCATTTTGACTGCTTGGTATCTCCGAATCTTTTACGCTGGGCGTTGTGGAGCTGGACGGATGATACTGCTTGTGACTGGTTGTTGGTCTGACCATGTTTACGATAATCATGCATTACTATTACTACCTAGGTAGCCGTTGGTATAATACCATCACCACTTTTACAACCACACCACTCTGGTCACATTACTTCTACTTGATCGTCATTGATCGGCGTAGGCGTTTGTTTGTGGAGGAGTTGAATGAGAAGGAGGAATATTTGGTTTCAGACGGACGCAAGGGCGGTCATCCCTTGCTGGGGGTGTGCTGCATGGAGCCGAAGGAACGATAGAGGATGTTATGGGAGGAGGGTAGGACAAGTCGGAGGACATCCTTCTAGGCTGGTAAGACTCGCAGAGCGTAGATGAGGATATCGGAGTGGTGCTTCTGGTGAGGAAGACCGTTACATACTACCTGAGGTGTTCGTGATGGGGGGGGGGGAAGAAGTTGTTTGTGTGACGGTCAATCCTTGAGATATTTTCTTGTAATTTATTTTCTATGGACTAATGATAAATGATTTCACGAGGCAAATTATTATTATTCGGTATTATGTATTTATTGTCCTACTATCATTGTTGACATAATTAAATAATCAGAGACAATCTTAGCTAATGCATAGAAATAAAATAAATAAATAAATAAATAAATGCTACAGTAAGAACTAAATGAGATCCGCCTGATTTTCTCCGCATGCGACCAACCAACAACGTCACCTGCCGGTGTTCCTGGATTCCCCTCTTCTTCTGCTCCTCCATCTTCTTGTTGTTGTTCCTGTTTCTTATTTCCTTCCCCTCTCATCAGGTTCACCCCCTTTCATTTCCTTTCCCTTCATTTCGCTTTGTTTCAAATCTTCATACCCTTCCCCCACCCTCCAATCCATCACCGTCACCATACTTTCCCGTCTAGTTCCCTCGATCCGTCCCGCCGCCATGGGTGGAGACGCTCCACGGCAAGCGCCCAGCTCGCTACCCCAATTTCCCCATCGTCCCGTTGGCCAACGCATTAAGAGCATTTACACTGACCGTCTGCGACAATTCACTGGTTCAGGCCAGTACCAGGGTCAGAGCCTCCTCGCGTATGTCGCTATCCATCTGACACTCTCAATCCCGTTGTATTGCTAATCAATACATTTAGAAAACTCGAAGAGGCAGTCAACTCCGACCAAGATCATGTCAAGCTCTCGGTGTACTCCGTACCCAACCTAGAGCGTCCATCTTTCAAGGATGCTACCTCACATGAATTCTCACCCACCCATATCGGCGCCTCCTTCGGCCCCAGTTGGTCTACTCACTGGTTTCGAATTGGACTGACCGTCCCTCAGGACATGCGTGATAAGGAACGTCTGGAGTTCCACTGGGATGCCCATAATGAGGGCTTGATATGGACCGAGGAAGGCCACCCGCTGCAGGGTCTCACCGGCAACGGTGAACGTATCGAGTGGATGATTCCCGAACCTTGGCGTGATGGCAAAGAACATACCTTCTACATTGAGATGGCTTGTAATGGAATGTTTGGAAATGCCCCCGGTGGAGACTCAATCCAGCCCCCTAACCCGGATAAGTACTTTACCTTGAGTAAGGCGCAGATTACCGCAGTCAATGTGGAGGCACGAGCACTGTTCTATGATTTCTGGATTATTGGGGATGCTGCGAGGGAATTTCCCGGCGACTCGTGGGAAGCGCATGAGGCGAATATGGTCGCTAACTCAATCATGGACACCTTTATCGCCGGTAATGGGAGCCAAGAGTCCATCAAAGCTGCACGCAAGGTTGCCATGGGCTATCTTGGTGACAATATCGACTCATCAAAGGTGTACGACACTGACACCCAACCGATTGTTTACGCTATCGGCCACTGTCATATTGACACTTGTTGGCTGTGGCCATTCGCCGAGACGAAGCGCAAAGTAGCTCGCTCCTGGTCCAACCAATGTGATCTGATGGATCGCTATCCCGAGCATCGGTTTACGTGCTCCCAGGCACAGCAGTTCAAATGGCTGAAGCAGTATTATCCTTCCGTTTTCGATCGTGTCAAGGAATGGGTCAAGAAAGGCCACTTCCAGCCAATTGGTGGTAGCTGGGTCGAACATGACACCAATATGCCGAGTGGTGAGTCGCTAGTCCGACAATTCCTCTACGGTCAGCGGTTCTTCGAAAGCAACTTCGGGGAGCGTAGCACAACTTTCTGGCTTCCAGATACTTTTGGATACTCAACGCAGATTCCCCAGCTTTGTCGGCTGGCGGGAATGAGCCGCTTCTTTACTCAGAAGCTCAGCTGGAATAATATTAACAACTTTCCACACACGACTTTCCAGTGGGTAGCCCTCGATGGAAGCCAGGTGATCTGCCATATGGCACCGTCCGAGACATACACTGCCAGCGCTCATTTCGGGGATGTGAAACGCAGTGTAACTCAGCACAAATCTCTGGATAATGACAATACATCGCTCCTGGTCTTTGGCAAGGGAGATGGAGGCGGTGGGCCTACTTTTGAACATCTGGAGAAACTGCGCCGTTGCCGTGGCCTGAGTGACAAAGTGGGGTTGCTTCCTCGGGTGAAGATGGGCGAATCTGTGGACGACTTCTTCGCAAGACTAGAGAAAAAGGTTGCGGACGGTACCCAGTTTGCAACATGGTACGGTGAGCTGTATTTCGAGCTCCACAGAGGAACTTACACTACACAAGCCAACAACAAACGGAATAATCGCAAGGCCGAGTTTTTACTGCGCGAGCTGGAATACCTAGCTACTCTCGCCACCCTCAGCGCAGATGGAGGCGACTATAAGTACCCCAAGGAATCGATTGATGCGATGTGGGAGGATGTGCTTCTCTGTCAATTTCACGATTGCCTTCCTGGTAGTTGCATCGAGATGTGTTATGATGACTGTGATGAGATTTATGCCAAGGTTTTCGAAATTGGTCAGAATGCCAGAAAGCAGGCACTCAATGCGCTAGGAGTTACTGGCAAAGTCAACGGCGGCCTGGTAGCACTGAACACTCTCCCGTGGTATCGATCAGAAGTCGTCAAGCTTCCTGCTGGGTTCGGTACAGCGGACAGTTCCAAGTATGCTATGATGAGTGGAGAGGCTGGCATGATTCACTTTCAGCCTCTGAAGTCTAAGGCATCGTTGCCTGTGTCTATCTCGGAGGTCGCTCCTGGCATCTTCCGCCTAGAAAACTCAAAGTTGAAGGTTGATATTCAAAACGGTGTCATTACATCTCTCTATGATTCTGAAGCGGACCGCGAGGTTGTTGCCCCTGGCGGGAAGGCTGGGCAGTTGGTCATTTTCGATGACAAGCCTCTCTATTGGCAAGCATGGGATGTAGAGGTGTTCCACCTTGAGTCGAGGAAGGAATTGCAGTCAAGCAAGACTACTATTGCAGAAAATGACCCGCACCGTGTCAGTGTAGTCACTGAAACGAAAATCAGTGACAAGAGCTGGATTCGGACGACCATCAGTCTCACAGCTGCTGTTGGTGACCAACCGTCATACGTCGAGTTTGAAAGCGAGGTCGAATGGCAGGAGAATATGAAATTTCTCAAGGTCGAGTTCCCAGTTGATATCACGAACACAGAGGCGTCGTATGAGACTCAATATGGAATCATTAGACGCCCGACCCATTATAACACAAGGTATGTTGATGCCATCCGAATGACCTACCTAGCATTGCAACGCTAACTCACATGCCTTAGTTGGGACATGGCCAAGTTCGAAGTATGCTGTCACAAGTGGGCCGATCTATCGGAGAATGGATTTGGGGTTTCTGTCCTGAACGATTCCAAATATGGATTCGCAACCTGTGGCAACCTGATGCGTCTGTCTCTCCTACGCGCGCCCAAAGCACCAGACGCTCATGCAGATATGGGTCGTCATCACATCCGCTACGCGATTCTCCCTCACGCCGGGCCGCTTGACTCGCGCACCATCCGTGCGGGATACAGCTTCAACCATCCTCTGGTGCTTGAACCAGCCGTCGCCAACGCGACTAATGACATTTTCAGATCTATCAATATAACAGGCTCTGCTGCGCTCATTCTGGACGTGGTCAAGCGCGGAGAAGACGATGAAGACGTTTCGCGCGACAATCTTCTTCGCCGCTCAGGGAAGAGCGTCATCCTTCGTATTTACGAGTCCCTCGGGGGTAAGGCTCGAGGTACCATCCATACCTCTTTGCCTGTGAAGAAAGTCTGGAAGTGTAATATTCTGGAGGATAACGAGACTGCTCTGACGACTTCCAAGACTGCCAAGTCGACTGATGTTGGTATCGAGCTGAGGGCGTTCGAGGTCGCAACATACCGCTTGCAATTGTAGATTGTCTGACAGACTGTTTGTTCTGTTCTATTCGTACATAGCATGTAGTTATTATCCGTCCTAATGAAGCATGACCTGGAAAAAAACAACATCACAAAGTAAGATAAGATAATACACTAGCTCGGTGATAGTACACAGGATATCATGACACAAAAAATAAGGAACACAACCAACACACGACGAGGGTGTTGGATCTAAAATCAACCCCATCCCAACTCCGTACCGCATAACTCCACCGTATAACTCCAACCAAAAACGTTTATAAAAAAAAAAGTAACACCTTCCCCCCCACCTAATCCACAACCTCAATCCCTCCCATAGCTGATCTTCAACCGCTTCGCCGGCGGCTTATCCCCACCATCATCCTCATCCTCAATCTTCTCCTGCTTCGCAGTCCCCTTTTTCTTATTCTTCGACGACGCCGACGATCCCCCCTTCACGCTACCCGACGCAGACACATCCCCATTCAGCTTCCCAGTCGACCCGTTCCCGGACGTAGGCGTTGGCGCATGCGACGGCGTAGTTTGTACCGACGACGGGGTTGAATCCTACACATGTCCAGAAATGTTTTTTTAACACGGGACTTCTTCTTGTTTCTTTGTTCTCCCCGTGGGGTTGAAAGATAAGATGAAAAAAAAGGAGGGGGGGAAAATCAAACATACCCGCATGAAACTTGCGGAACTTCGCGAAAATACGCGGTCTATATCTGTGACTTGGGCTTTTCGTCGCGCTGCTCCCCCTCCTCCTACGCCTGGGAGAGCGAGCGATCCTGCTCCGACTGTGCCGCTTGATGAGCCCTTGATGTAGTTGTCGAAGCCTTTGATGATGTTGCCGGCGGTGGTTTCTTCGAGGTAGGATTGTTCGAATCGGTAGATTTGGTCTTCTAGTTGGGCCTGGGGGTGTGATTGTGTTCGATTAGGTTAGGTAGTCTTTCATGGGGGGGTTTCGGATACGAGCGTGGGCCTGGTTATATGCGATTGGATATGGAGAGGAAAGAAAGATAGGGAGGAAAGGAAGTAAGAGAGAAGTAAGGAAGAGATTGGCTCACCATGCTCTTGTCCATGAGGCGTTTCCTTTGGAGGGTGTCGCGTAGGTCGCGACGGAGTTTTTCGTAGTAGGGAAGTCCGCGGTTGGCGGTTGATTGCTCGGATGTGGATGCATTGTTGGTTGTGGCTGGATTGGAGCCCCCCGGTTGGGATGAGTTGGTGGTTCCTGCTGCTGCGCCTGTTGTTGAGGTTGATGTTGTGGCTGCTGCTGCTGGGGTGGACCCTGTGGTGGTGGTAGAGGTGGTATTGTTGGGAGCGGACGGTGGAGGGGCGGGTTCAGGCATGTTGGTCCCCGTTGGTTTTGTGTCCTTTGGGCGATTCGGTAGAGAGAGACGTTGACGGGCAGAAGGTAGAACGAGGGAGGAGGAGGAATTGGGAGTGAGTTGGAGATACAAGATCAGATGGGAAAGAAGAAGCTTATCGTTGCATGGGGGTTGTTTGTGTGGTTTGCATCCGGCATTGCAACCCGCCAGGCGGGAATCGTCATGGCATGCATCCATGCATCCATCTATCTTCCATCATCTTTCTCCCCCTCCTATTATTGTGCAAATTTATCTCGGCTTCACGCGGGTCATACGAGATCCATAGATACTGATTCTTCATCTCCACTCGTTGGTTGGATACACGCCCACTCTGGTTCCAGGATGGACCACTCAATGCATCATATGGACATGGACATGGGCAATGGGCATGACCATGGAGATATGGATATGGGCGGAGGACAGTGTAATATGAATGTATGATCCGTTTCTCTATTGTCTTTGTTGATACTGTTTATTTCGATGCCTTTCGTTTCTCTTATCTCGAGTATGCTGAATAAATGTGTCTGTCTGCTAACAACCATAGATGCTCTTTACCTGGTCCTCTAAAGACCTCTGTATCATCTTCCGCCAGTGGCATATCACCGGCCTCTTTTCGCTGCTAGTATCTCTGGTTGTCATTGTATTGTTGACTGCCGGCTACGAGGGTGTTCGGGAGCTGACAAGGCGGTATGCGGCGGCGCATGTACAGCGCTTGAGTGCGTTTACTTCACTTGGAGGTAAGTTTATTAAGATCTCCTTTTCATTTTCGGTTGAATTTGTGGGGGAAAAAAAACTGTCTATATTATGTTGTCTATTGTTTTTATATGTATGTTGGGCCGTCTCTTGGTCAGTCTCGGGCGTTGGTCAGATCTGCATGGCACATGCTGAGTCTATAACCCTAAAGCTCAAGACAATGACATCGCCGACGAGTCCCTCCGCGCCCACATCCCTGATGGACAGACACAACATACCCCCGACGCTGGCTCACCACTGCTTGTAGGCCGGGATAACAGGAAAAGGCTAGAGCAGAGAGGCAAGATCGTCATGGCGGCGTTGTATGCTGTGCAGGTGTTTTATAGCTTTTTTATCATGTGAGTGTCCTGTCTTTATCCTTTCCATTTTCTTTTGTTTGGCCAAGCTAAGACGTAAGAGGCTACTCTTCATGACGTATAATGGCCCGGTGATGCTTGCGGTGGCTGTTGGGGCGTTTGTTGGGTATTTGGTTTTTGGAGAGAATATGTCGGCTTCGAAGACGGTGGCTTGTCATTGATCGGATGGACCAGGCTGAAGGTAATTTTGTCGGCTTCCTGTCTGATTGCTTGAGAGTCATCCGCTGGACTTGTCGCAGTTGGCCATACTGTAGCCTAGTTGCATGTTCCAAATAATGATATCTTCGTTCGAATCCCTCTTATTCCGTCGAGGACAAGTATTAACCCATCAGGGAACTTCGACGTCACTGCCATCATCCCCGAACCCAAAGCTGAAACCCCCTTTGGTGGAGTCAATATCATTGTCCTGTTCTGCTTTTCCGTGGACAATCTCGTCCCATTTTCGCTTCTTGGCGTCGGTTCGCTTCTTCAACTCATCGCACGCCTCGGCCAATAATAACGGATGCAACTCTTGCATTTTCGTCACGAACCGTTCATAAGGATTCTCTACCCCCTTCCTAAACCCAGACACCTGATCCGCCTTATTCGAAAGAAAGTCCAGCGCAGCCGTGAGATGCGCACGCGGGATGAAGTTTTGGGTGATCGCAATCGCCGGTTCTAGGTTTACCACTAAATGCCACCACCCGGATGGTACATGGAGGATTTCCCCTTCTCCACAGATGCCCTCCAGACAGCCCGGCGCGCGTCGCGCCTCCGCATGGAACCCGAGGAGCCACTCGGCGATGCTCAGCGGCGAGGTCACCTCGCTCTGATCGTCTGAGACATACACACCCGGGGGCGGCGGAAGTTTCGACGATGACGGGAACATAATCCAGTACTTGGATCCCCGGACAACGGCGTTCCAGGCGCTGGTGGCATTCGGGTCCTTGTGGAAGGTACTACCAGAGCGTTCGGGGCCAATGATCAACCACTGTCTGTCTGGACGGTCGTTCCCCAAGACGGAGAAGAAGTCTTCGCCGAAACACGGCGGTGTCCAGTAAGATGCGTCGGGTTCGTCGCTCAACTGCCCGACTTTGAGCCCCATCTTCGCCACGAAAGCCCGGTCAAAGAGGTAGAGAGGGCTCTCGTCTGAGTTGTTTTTCATATATTCTCCGTACGTGCTCAGCTTCCAGTCGACAGCTTCTGCGCGAAAGAGAACGTCGCTGTATTGGGACAGAAGTGTCTCGATTGACCATTTGCGGTAGACAGGCCATTGTTTGACGGGTTCGGTCAGGATGAACGGTGTGTCGGTCCATTTTTCTTGGAACTCTTCGGGGGAGAGATCGGGGAGACGGGCAATTTGGTTACGCGGAGGAATATTCGTGACGTAGGGATCGAGGGAGATGTGTGCGCAGTAGAATGGCCGATGCAATGTGTCGGAGTAGAGGTTGGAACAATTCACGATGGGGACGTTGGAAGGAGAGAGATTGAGGTAGGTGGATCGCCAAGTACCTTTCCAGGAAAATGAGCTGGGAGGGGATCTGGAACGAATCATCAGTATAGATACTTGGGAGTCCCCCCCCCTGTGCATCAACTCACGCAATGAATAGGGCTTTCCACAGGTCCTCTGCTCTGGTGAAAGCGTAGAAGGCTTTACAAGTCCGTCCAATCTGCAACAGACTCGGGCCATCCAGACCCTCCAACAACATGATGATTAATTCATCAGGTAACAGATTGAAGGTGCCAATGGCATGGCGTAGATTCTCCGTGGCTAATAGAGCATTGCCACTAGGCTTGACCTCCAAAGGATGACCAGGAATTGCATCAGGGCGGGACGGATGGTGAAGACTGTCGTTGTTAGGGTATGATGAGGAGTAGAAGTTTGTGACTATGTCACTGTGAGGGTCTATAGCAGCTATGTCAGGCATCTTCATTGTGAATATCCTGCGGTAGAGCTATATCACCCCGTCTATCTTCGCTACTCGACTCGAACTCAACTTTTTTAGGGCTGTTTCCCATCCGGGCCAAAAAAACACCTGAGGCAGAACGTGGGGAGGTGACCCAAGACAGCAGGCGGTGAAGATCGGTTAGGCAGTATGTGGTGGAAAAAAAAAATTGAAAAAAAGGTGAGCCCAATCAGGCGCTGTTGACTAAGATTTTCTTTTTTTTTTTTTCGTCTCTTCCGCCCTCGCTCTCTTTTTTCCCTCCCGTTTTCTCTCTATCCACACACCTTCTACCGGTGACCAGCGTATAATTTTTTCTCTGATCACAGTTTGGTATGTTCTTCCTTTCCTCTTCTCCTTTGCCCCTATCCTCGGTTAGAGACTTCCCTTTCTCAGGCTAACGAATTTCTTTCGGTTAAAATAGCGACTTACTCCCGTTTGTCGCTAAAACTCTCTGCAACTTCAAACTCTCACCACCCCACGTTCTCCCGATCACAGACAAAGGCTGTGATCTCCCAACAGTACACTCACAATCATGGCTGACAAGGGTTTGGAAGATCTTCCTGAGGGTATGTACTACCTTTTTTTCCCGACTCTTTCCCTTCGTTTTGGTCGTATTCTGGATGGTTTCATACCCAGTTGTGGTATTGTTCGCTCTGTGGCGGGGGTTATTTTTTTTTCTCTCCTAATGTTGGGAGGGGGAAAAATTACAACCAGGGAAAAAATATGAAATGCGACAGAATTATCACCACACCCCACTTCAAATCGATGAGAATGCGACTAACCTGGATTTTCTTTTACAGGAACGATCGAGACCAACTACGATGAAATCACTGACTCCTTCGACGCTATGGACCTGAAGTCCGAGCTCCTTCGTGGTATGTGATGAAATGACCTTGCCTTTTTAAATTCCGTCTGGGATTTCGGTCAAGCGTTTGCTAATACTGTTGGACTAGGTGTCTACGCTTACGGTTTCGAGCGTCCCTCTGCTATCCAGCAGCGTGCCATCAAGCCCATCATCAAGGGTAGGTTCTAACCCGATAACGACCACGATATACTTGAAACACAGGGCTAAATATGCGCTACAGGCAGCGATGTCATTGCCCAGGCCCAGTCTGGTACTGGAAAGACCGCCACCTTCTCCATCTCCGCTCTCCAGAAGATCGACCCCAACCTCAAGGGCTGCCAGGCTCTGATCGTCGCTCCTACCCGTGAGTTGGCTCAGCAGATCCAGAAGGTCGTCATTGCCATCGGTGACTTCATGAACATCAACTGCCACGCCTGTATTGGTGGTACTGCCGTCCGTGATGACATGAAGGCCCTCAACGACGGTCCCCAGATCGTCGTCGGTACCCCCGGTCGTATCCACGATATGATCCAGCGTCGTGTCCTCAAGACCGACCAGATGAAGATGTTCATCCTCGACGAGGCCGATGAGATGCTTTCTGTAAGTTGGTCGTTCAGCGGGTCTCGAGTTAACGGTTTACTAACGCCCCCCTGATTAGCGTGGTTTTACCGAGCAAATCTACGACATCTTCCAGCTCCTTCCTCAGTCCACCCAGGTTGTCCTGCTCTCTGCCACCATGCCCCAGGACGTCCTTGAGGTCACCACCAAGTTCATGCGCGACCCCGTCCGCATCCTGGTCAAGAAGCAGGAACTTACCCTTGAAGGTATCAAGCAGTTCTACATCGCCGTCGAGAAGGAGGAGTGGAAGCTTGACACCCTCTCCGATCTCTACGAGACCGTCACCATCACCCAGGCTGTCATCTTCTGCAACACCCGCCGCAAGGTCGACTGGCTCACCGACAAGCTGACTGCCCGTGACTTCACTGTCTCCGCCATGCACGGTGATATGGAGCAGGCTCAGCGTGATGTTATCATGAAGGAGTTCCGCTCTGGTTCTTCTCGTGTCCTCATCGCCACTGACCTTCTGGCCCGTGGTATCGATGTCCAGCAGGTTTCCCTGGTCATCAACTACGATCTCCCCGCCAACCGTGAGAACTACATTCACCGTATCGGTCGTGGTGGTCGTTTCGGTCGTAAGGGTGTTGCCATCAACTTCGTCACCGCTGATGACGTCCGTATGATGCGCGAGATCGAGCAGTTCTACAGCACCCAGATCGAGGAGATGCCCATGAACGTTGCTGGTAAGTTCCTTTCCCCCCCTATCTTTGGGCCCAAGAAACCGTATACTAACGAATTTGTGCAGACCTCATCTAAACGTCTTAACGATTCCTTTCAATATCGATGCGGATTATGATTGCAGTTGCCAATAACGGTCCAAGGGTAAGCTGCGGTGGAAACGGCGTTTAGACATCGTGGTGCTTCTCTTGGTCAAAGGAGAACCCTTCAAAAAAGTGGCTTTCTGTATCTCCAGCATTTCTTCTGCTAGCAACCGGTTTGAGGGCGGCTTTGATGGCCGCTCTGCCTGTTGTTCATGGTTTCCTTTGTTTTCTGTGCTTATGGAGATGCGACCTGTTTCTGTGCGATTTACTTGCTGTAATTGATGGTTCTTCTTCCCGGAATCGCGTTTTTCTCACCTTATTCCTATTTCCTTTTTGTATGTAGCTCGCTTTGGTTGGTTAAGGATGCTCCTCTTCATGCTTGATCACGAGGCCGAGCCCAAAAAATGTGATTGTTCGTTCTGGCACATCGATGCAGTTTGGACGAATGCATGGTCATGACGTGGGGGTGGTTGTATACCTGCTGCAGTACATTAGATAGAGGTAAAATGCCATTCCGTTTGCTTTGATCCTCTTTTCTGTATGTTCTTTGATGGTCCATCCTGATCAGTTTCCCTTCAACAACATATCATCCCTCCCTCCTCCTTCCTACCTCAACCAAACCTCTTCGTACCAAAGGAGATATCCTCCCTTATCTATCTATCTACCTACCCTCCTTCCCCTCCAGCCCAGTCCCATCTAAAGCCAAATGAACCATCAACAAGATACACAACCCCCAAGTCAAAGACAATGGGACTCCGCCGCCCCCTCTCTTCTCTGGGCCTACCAGATCCGCCGTGAGCTCGGCCACTTGGTCCAGAAACATGACGAAGAGCGCCGCACCCACGAAGCCCTCATTCAATCGTTACAAGAGACTATTACCAATATGAACGAACAGATAAACGAGTTACGAGACAACTTCAACACTCGACATGGGGATCTCCTAAAACGCTATGAAGGTCTTGCTGCTGAGAACAAGGATATGAAGAAGCGCTGCGACTCGGTAGCCAGTTCAATCGAGACACTTGCGAGTCGTTATTCTTGGATTGACGGTCGCTCGGGAATTGTTCAAGGTTCACTGAGATACCAAGATGAACGGAGGAAGAGGAAGAAAGATCATACTGGTGAAGATGGGCCGCGTCGCAAGAAACGAAACCCGCGTAGGTCCATTCCTATCGTCCCGGCTGATGAGGAGGATTTGAAGCTTGTTATATTTACTTGACTGGGATAACATTTTTCTGGGAATTCTTTTTTTTTTTTTTAAAGATTAAGTTCGTTACTACATGCTTTGTACTCTAGTTTTTTTTTCTTTTTCTTTTCACCCGTGTCATGATATGATGATAACAATACCATCTGAATGGCCTTCTGCACTTAATGCTTTTCTCTCTCTCTCTCTCTCTCTCTCTCTCTTGCTTTTCTCGTCGAATCTACTTGGATGACGGCGAGTGGCTGCTACCTACCTTGTCACTGGAGGTGGTGCGACGCATGGCTACCAGTTTCTCGCGGAGGAGTTTCTCACGCAATTCGGTACTTGAGATGCGGGGACGAGTGGGATTGTCGGCAAATATATTCTGGAAAGTGTTGTGTTAGTTAAGTTTAAGACCTTGATGTATGGATTTAATAGAGGACGAACGGACATCGGGGGGAGGGAGGGGACGAGGGGGCATGTGGAAACAAGCATGTAAAGACTATATGTATATAGGTTAGGTACCTTCAGAAGTTTATTGACCCACCTCTTCGGTATCCTTCATCTCGTGGTCTGTTGAGCTTGGCTTCTCAGGGGGCGGAGACGACCGCTTTGCGACATGCCCATCATGATCAGTCACTCTCTGTCGTTTATCACTACGGACAGACACCGAAGAGGTATTACGCCGTCTCCGTGTAGCGGGGTTATATCTCTGCAGAGAACGACGTCTATTTCCCCCTTGATTGCGACTGTGATTGTGTGAATATTCCCGACGATGAGGGCTGGAGGAGGTGCTGCGCGAGCGACCTCGGCGGCGGTTGTCACGGGAGTCGTGGCGGTGGCGGCGGCCCTTTGGAACATCAGCGGTAGACTCTTTCTTATCAGCTCTGGAAGTAAAAGATCCTCTCCGTCGGGCGCTATCTGGCTCCCGCGATCGAGAGCGAGAGCGCGATCGCGACCCGTCTCTCCTTCTGTTACGTCGATCGCGGGGTGCAGGCGACCGGGATGCACTGCGGGAAGAAACAGATCTTTGTCTCCGTCGGTCTCTTCTGGGACTACGTGAGCGTGAGGAATCACTGCGGGAATTGGATCGAGCTCGATCACCGTAATCAGGACTGCGTCTCCTCGGCCGTTTGTTGCGTCCTCCTCTGTCCGGGGAAACAGAGCCGCTCACGGAGCGACGGCTACGTCGATTGTTCCTGTCCCTATCCCTACTGGAGGGGCGTTGCCTACGGGGCGGCGGCGACCGAGACGATGAAGCTGATCGGGAGCGCGAACGGCTGCCTGCGGGGGACCGAGAGGGTCGACGACCTCGGCGTACACCGGAGGGTACGTATGAGTCGAATTCTCGGCGGGAGGGAGGCTCGCGGAAACGCTCCCGGCTGTTGCGTCGCCGTGGTGGTGACCGACGTCTGTTGTCGAAGTCTCGGCCTCCGCGACCTCCACGACCTCCTCCTCCTCCTCCTCCTCGCCCGCCTCTCATGCGATCAGAGCGTTCCCTGCGCCGCATCTCCTCCAATTCTCGATCGCGAACGCGCTCCTGTTCTTTCTGTCGACGGGCCTCCTCGGCTGCTTTTTCGGCGTCGATCTGTAGTATCGTTATTAGATGACCGTTGGTCAACTGTTTCTGTTAGGGCCACGGTACCTTTTCTTGAATGAGTTCTAGTTTCTTCGCTTCCAGGAGCTCCTTCGGAACACCTTGAGGGTTTGATTGAGCGCTCAGACAGAGGGACCATAATTCCTTGCAAAACTTTGCGGTGTCCTTGTCAAGGAAGCCTGTAAGTTGGATCTGGAGTGATTTGACATCGGGCTGTCATGGGAGAGCAGAATATTAGCGACATGGGAGGAGATTTGCAATGGGTGCCTGTAGCCGACATACAAATCGAGAGCCTTCCAGGAGGTTGAAGCACAGTTCGATTATAACGTCATCTTCATTGCCTAAGATTTCTGAGATTTTCCCTGCAATCCATCTATCGCCCGGGATCATTGTTAGGAAATCGGAGGACCAAAAAAAAAGTTTATCGCGCGGCATTCACTCACTTCTTCATCACTTCGATGTTGACCTTCGTCATGTCCACCTTCTGACTGAACTCGGGAGGGAACTTGGTCTGCCTCAGCAGCTTGGCATCCACGCTTGACGCCATGTTTGTTTGGTAAGGGATATGCAAAGTGGGCGCGGAGAGAGATTCTCGTAATGGACGCGCGAAGCTGCGATGGTCGATCCAGCACGAGACCGCCACAGTGGGTTCTCTGGTCCGCCGTAGTCTATCGGGGCTCAGTCGGACCGAGGATGCATGGAGTTACCTGCATCTTCAGGCATCAATTTATCATACCCTACTACATGTGATTTGAAACATAAAATATCATTCCTTGCTGACAAACATCTCTCTATATGTCCCTAGAAACCATGAACTCCTTCGTGGCATCATATCAAATCAATATTTAAACCATCTGGATACTACTAGTTCCGCTTCAAATCTCTCAAGACTCGATCGACTCCCTCCCTTGCACGCACCAAGTCCTCGTCAACCGCCCCATCAGCATGTCGGGCCTTGATCTCGTAATGTAGATCGACTAGCTCCTTCGCGCGTTGAAGCTCATTATTGGTATTTTCTTCTGTGTGTTGTTTGGCAGGCTTCTGGCCCTCTCCAGACTCTGAGGGGTGAGTTATCCGTTCATTGACGGTGACAAGCGCCAATGCGTCGTGGTGATCCTGTTTTTGTGGCGGTTAATGATTCCCTCTCTTAGAAGAGGGTCGTCTACCGAAGACATACACAGACTCTGAGGGAAGTCAGATCGGACAAGATCTCCGCGACTTGCATGGTGATGATGAGGATGAAGATAATAATTGTATTGATACAATCGGAGTTGCCAAAGACCAACGCGGGGAATTGACCCTTAGTAATCCACCAGCAGCCAATCGCTGCGCAGCCGAATCTCGGAGATTCCGACCTCTCCGCATCGGGCGGCTTCCGAGACGGCGCAGTGCGGATATATACCAAACACGATCCCCAACTCACTCCACCTCAATTACGATTCTACACTTCAACCACACCTCTTACTTCCACCATGGCTTCCGCTTTGAAGGCCAATTGCCGCAAGGTGATTTGCATTGGTCGCAACTATGCGTGTGTTGCCTCCTCCACAACCCACAGAATCGAACCCCCCCAAAAACCAACTAACGAATATGATAACTCCGCAGCGACCACGTCGCCGAGCTGAACAACACCAAGCCAAAACAACCCTTCTTCTTCCTGAAGCCCTCCTCTTCTATTCTCTGTCCCGGCGAGGGTCCCGTTCTGCGTCCCCGCGGTACCAACCTACACTATGAGGTCGAACTGGGTCTCGTGATGGGCAAGACCCTCCGCGATTTGGACGGGAATGATGAGAAGGCGGCCCTGGATGCCATTCACAGTCAGTCTTTTTCTTCTCTCTTTGAATGCACACCGTGATAATTCAAAAAACCAAAACACTCACATATTTCAACCCCGTCGGACGTAGGCTACTTCCTCGCCATTGACATGACCGCGCGCAATGTTCAAGACGAAGCCAAGAAGAAGGGTCTCCCCTGGTCCATCGCCAAGGGTTTCGACACGTTTCTCCCCATCTCGGAGGAGATCCCTAAGTCGAAGATCCCCAATCCTCATGACGCTTTCCTTCGTCTCAGCGTCGGCTCCCAGGAGCGCCAGGCCGATTCGACCAACCTGATGCTCTTCAAGATCCCTCGCGTACTGGCGGAAATCTCCAAGGTTATGACCCTGGAGAAGGGTGATATGGTTCTGACGGGGACTCCGAAGGGCGTGGGTCAGGTGACGGCTGGGGATGTGATGAAGGCGTCGATCGAGGTTGGAGGTAAGGAGATTGAGGAGGGCCGTATTGACGTTGTGGTTAAGGATCGCGATGGAAAGTATGAGTATGCTGAGACATAAAGCGAGAGGGGAAAACGTGTGGATAGAATTGTGGTATTGCTTTGTCTATAAAACATATCTACATATATATATATATATATATAACAAGTGTATATAACCATGCCCTTAAACGTGTTTACTAGTAATCAATATCATCCAGGATATAAGTAGACTTGGAGCCTAGAGAAGATATGACAGGATGGAAATTGAGGATCAATTTGATTGAGATGGAGAATGATAACTATTCGGCCTACGGGAACTCAGGATCAAAACAAGGGCCATCTGGTAACTGGTGATTTTGGTGGCAGCCCCCTTTGCAATCACTGCACAACCCCCAAACGCTACAACATATTGCAAATCCCATGAAGTCCTCGTGAATAGTCTCTGCTAGACACTACAGATGATATATTAGACAACACCTTTTCAACAGAGCTGTATAAGGTATATTTCTTTTCACTTACATCTTCATCCTCGAAGGTCCCACCGCTTCGAGTGCAACAAGCTTGGGTTTCATAAGGAGAGTCCGACGCTCCTTGAACGAACGTGCATTTACACGCATATACTGTAGCAAAACTTATTGAAGTACGGTTAGGTTGTAGTTTTATTTATACTAAAAAAACGAGAAGAAAAGAAAAGAAGAGAAAAGAGGGTTACTTTGCTATGAAAAGAATCAAGTCAAGTTTCATGGTCAAATATGAAGCACGTTCACCATCAGAGGGAATTATGGAAGTGAGATGGGACTTATTAGACTTATTGGACTGCTTATATATACAGCGTCACACATGTATATCACCGTTCGGTAGATTAAAGACATCGGTCACTTGGACTTTTCTGACTGTCCATATTAGTATAGATTAGAATATATGTATTATTTTCTGTTGAATGTAGCCGTAGTCTATGTATTTTATTATCATAATACTCCCTTTTCTTGAGTCAGTCACATCAAGAAATTGTAAGCACATAGCATATAATATCCCCGGTATTTTTTCTTCAGGAAAAGAATATTCCTTAAAACTGTTCAGTAGATTAAAGATATCGGTCACTTGAACTTTTCTGATTGTCTATATTAGTATAGATTAGAATTTATGGACTATTTTTCGTTGGATGTAGCCGTAGTCCATGCATTTCATCATAATAATACTCCCTTTTCTTAAGTCGGTCATATCAAGAAATTGTAAGCATATAACATATAATATCCCGGGTATTTCTTCGTCAGGAAAAGAATGTTCCTTGAAAAAAAAATAATTTAAATCAAGAATAAAATCAATAAGTAAATCACAATTAAAATGAATCTAAATTAACAAAAAAAAAACCGTTAGGATTCAACGCCGATCATCATCACTCTAAAATGAGCCGGCACTTAAACGAGCCTATGAGCATCGACAAAAGAAAACAAGTAAATTCGACGACAAGCCAAAGTCCGAGCGCGAACTGGGACATTATCATCGTCGGGGGGGTTTTTTTTTTTTTTCCCCTACGTCATTGGGTCATCTTTCCATCAATCGTGTGGGTGGGAGGACTCTTATTATGATCGGCTGAAGGCGTGCACATTTGAGTTTGGTTTTCTGGAGGGGAAATTGTGGGGGATTCATTTATGGAGTAGTACAATCATTTATCCATCGTTGTTTTTTATTTATTTTTTTGGCCCCCCCATTTCGTGGCCTAATTTAAGGTGGTTGTTTAAGTATATTAGGATTGTTAATAAACATGAAAAAAAAGTATGCTTTTGGCTACAACAATAAGGAATGTACTCCATTGAAGGGAAAATCGAAAACATTATCAAAAAAAAAAAATAGTACAAACAGAACATAACATAAAGTCTTCCTCCGAGTGTAAAACCAGGTCCCCAGCCCAATTGAAGCAATTGAGAAAGAAATAGACCAGAAACCCATGCCCCGAATCACACGTTAGAAGACGTAGAATTAAAATTAACTATGTACACTGAGGTATATATCACACCGTTTCTACCATTGCGATCGTCTCGGAGGAGTTTTTGGCGCGGTCCGGCGAAATTTAGTACGAAGGGGGGCAGGAAGCCACGCTGACGGTGGTGTGCAGGGTGACCACCTTGTGAGGCTTGGAGTAGCTCATGGTAGGAGCGGCAGTGATCTGGGGGGCCTCGGTGGAGGTAGCGATGGGGACCACGGTCTCAGTGGTGATAGTCTCGCAGGGGGTGCTGCTAGCCTCGGGGCCAACCTCAGTGTTGGTGGCAACAGGAACCACGGTCTCGGTGGTGATAGTCTCGCAGGGGGTGCTGCTGGCTTCGGGGCCCTCAGACGAGGGGGTGGGCATCACAGGCACGCTGGGGGTGCCGGTAGGGCCAACGGCCTCGGTGGAGGTAGCGATAGGTACCACGGTCTCAGAGGTGATGGTGTCACAAGGAGTGCTGCTAGCCTCGGGGACAGCCTCAGTGCTGGTGGCGATGGGAACAACAGTCTCCGAGGTGATGGTGTCACAAGGAGTGCTGCTGGCTTCGGGGGCAGAAGAGGGAGAGCCAGTAGGACCGACAGCCTCAGTGCTGGTGGCGATGGGAACAACAGTCTCGGAAGTCAGAGTGTCACAGGGGGTGCTGCTGGCCGCAGGCACGGAGGGAACCTCGGTGCTAGTAGCAATGGGAACAACGGTCTCCGAGGTCAGGGTGTCGCAGGGGGTGCTGCTGGCGGGAATGGCACCAGTGGAGCTGGGGATGGCGGGAACGGTCGAGCTGGGAAGGGCCATGGAGGAAGAAGGGCTGGGAGAGCCATGGCCAGTGTCACAGCCGGTCATCCAGCCAATGAGGATCAGCTGAATGGACTCGCCAATCTCGATACCAGCAGCGCCTCCGCAGACAGCGGCCAACTGAGCACGAGCCTCAATAGAGATGGAGATCAGGCTCTGGCCAGAGGTGAGAATGGAGAGGATACCGGTAAGGTGGGTGCCAAGGAGGGAGTCAACAGTGCCAGTGACGAACGAAGTGACCTCGGAGATGAGGCCGCCGGGCAGCTCGATGTTGACATCGACCTCAGTAACAGCGAAAGAGAGCCAGAACACGAGCACAGACTTCAGCTCAGCACCAAGGTGGCAGTCAGAGCTGCCGAGCCACTTGGCCAAAATGGTGCGAACTTCGATGGTAAGGACGGAAGCAGATCCTCCCTTGGAGCAGGAGGTGAGGGCAGAGATGAGCTCCTCCTCAAGGCCAGCAGCAAGATCGGTCTTGAGGAAGGCAGCGAGGGTAGCCTGGACGGTCTCAACGAGAACACCGGCCTCAGTAACGAGGGACTCGACGGCGGCACCAACGGAGATGGCAGACAGACCACCAGTGGGCAGAGAGTCAAGGGCCATGCAATCACCGCCAGCCTTACCGTGAAGCCAAGACAGCAGGGAGGACTTCAGGGAGACGCCCAGAGTGCAGTCAGAGCCAGTGAGGTACTTCAGCAGAGAAGTCTTGACCTCCACGGACAGGTCACGAGCGACACCACCGCTGGCGCAAAGGCCGAGACCAGCCTTGACCTTGACGTCGAGGAGAGAGCCAATGGTTCCCGAAAGGAAAGAAGAAAGAGAAGACTGAGCGGAAGCATTGAGGACCACATCAGTAACATACTCAACGGCATCGAAGATACCATCCAGAGTCACAATCAAGTTGCCCTGAGCGGCCTTGTCAGCGCAGGTGGGGATGAGCATGGACAGGACGGAGGTGACGTCCACGGGCAGGACAGAGTCGCCGCCACCATTGCACCAGCCCAGAAGGGACTTCTTCACAGGCGCGTGGAAAGCATCACCGTGGGCTTGGAGCCAGTTACCCAGTTCCTTACGAGCGCTGGCGTGAACAGCATTGGCCTTGCATCCCAAGGCACCTCCTTCGAGGGCAGCGGCAGCCGGGGCAGTAAGGCCGTCAAGAAGAGAGGCAGGGCTCTGGCCACCGTCACCGAGGAGAAGGCTCAGAAGACCAGTCAAATCATTGACAACATCCGAGACGAGATCGGAGCCAGAACTGAGGGCACGGCTGTTCAGGTCGGTGGGAAGGGCGAGGGCGTAGCTTGCCAAGCTGGCAAGCATAAGAACGTTGCTGGAACGCATGGTGTGTGTAATAAAAAAGAAGCGGCAAATGGATATATGGTCGAAATGTAGCAGATGTCAGTGAGAGACTTTCAGAAATCTATCCAAAAAAACTCAAAAAGGAAGGGAATGGAGGAGATTCGATGGCGATAGACAGCCAAGTTGATTAACGACAGACTGGTGAAAAATGGATAAAAGAGAGGCACGTCCAAACGGACAGGTTCAAGTGAAGCAATTGGCAGGAAGGGCTTGAGAAAACCAAAGAGGTGATCTTCGCCAATGTTTATATACCCCTGAGCATTTCTCCTCCCTGCTGACTACAACGAGCGATGAGGACCAAACCCCCCCAGTCTGGATTCTAGGACTGGAGCGGCAGCCCGGGCTTGCTACGTATCTGTGATCGAAGGCCCGGATCTTCGAGGCCTGGTTAGCCGGGTGGAGCACAGGCTGCCAGTAAGAGGACAAATGATGTTGGACTAATGTTGGATGTGGGGGGACGAGGTCACTATTTTCGGCAATAATGGGCATGCTAACTGAGAAAGCATGATTTCCGAGCTGGGCGGGTCTACTATCCCACAGCCTACCGCCCCTGGAGGGAACTTGGACGCATGGAAGGCCCCCATCTGAACACAAGCTCAGCACCATTGGAGGTTTTATTGAACCCAGCACAGCGCCGTCTGGTGTAAAGAGGAACTGGCTTCAACTGTCAATGATTTCATACCAACTCAACTAACGGGGGCATAAACAAGGAAGGCAACCAGACGAGAAGATAGGGCAAGTGGAGGTTGGTGGGCCTCGTGCACAAGGAAACATGGAAATATCCCGCCAGAGGACATGTGCATGTACGTACCTCGCAGTAGTGCAGTACAATGCATGGCGTCCAGGGGATGTTAGCAAGTCCAGTCGACTGCCAACCACGACAATGGCATTTGGGGACGAGCCAATGATATCAAGGTTGGACGGGCCCCGTTTGGTAATGGGATGGAAGATCAGCGAACCGGTCCAATGCCCAGACGACCCATGGATGATGATCATCACGAGCGATGCTTTCTCCCTAAGGCTGTAACCTGGTGTGATGGTTCAAGTGAAAACATCGTGAAATGGAGAGAGGGTGAAAGTTTAAATCTATTCTGGAGAAATGTGATGGGGCAGACGGTAGGAACAGAAGAATAATGTCTTCAGGTCCGCGAGAAAGGGAGAAGAAGAAAAAAATTTAAGGTCAGTGGAGGAACCCTGTCATAGTTACAGGTTCAGCCGCGTTGCGAACTCATGCAAATTCAACCTCGCCTCTTTGTAAGGCAAAACATCGTTCTTACAGAGTACAGAAAGCCACATGACACCATATAATTTTGGCTCCAGAATAGTACAATAGGAGACAGGAATTCATTCCCCCCTTGTTGCAGTGTATGGAATTGCGTGGAGACCAGATGGAGGGAAGGTGAACGCCCTGGGGTTGGCTCAAAAATTAAAACAGTCTAGCGTCTTCGAAGCACACACACACACACATGTTCTCCTTTTCAACAGAACTGTGTGTGTGGGTGGGTGGGTGTATCGGGCCTTGAATATTGAACTAACCTCACTAGTCAATCATCATGGCTAGTCAGGGACAGAAATGGGGGCTGCAGCAGGTTAGTTTTCCTTAGCTTGCCTTAATTATGCCGCGGCCATAATCCTCCAGGCCGGAAAGTAAACCAGATGGTTCTCCCACCCTCAGAAGCGATCCAGTCTCATTCGAAATTTTCAGATAATGTCGACTTCTCTGTTTAACACTGAAACAAGGCCAACCAAGAATAGAACAAAAAAAAATCAAGTTCATCAGACTACTGGAGATCGTTTCCTGAACGAGCGT
The DNA here is from genome assembly GCA_015844325.1 of Aspergillus nanangensis. Lineage (NCBI taxonomy): Eukaryota > Fungi > Ascomycota > Eurotiomycetes > Eurotiales > Aspergillaceae > Aspergillus > Aspergillus nanangensis. The sequence goes on along the minus strand of VCAU01000010.1, from coordinate 261,883 downwards.
TCCTGGATTGTACCTTGGTTCCTCCAAGTGCTACTCCACTCAGAGTGGCCTGAGCTGTCCGCATTAACCGATGAGGACAGGGGGATTGTTGTGGACAATGACGGTGTTGTTCCTCAATCAGTACAAGAAGACAAGGGTTGGATGGAGTTTCAAACAACGGTGGAAAGCTTCTTCTCCCAAATTGTGGCTTCCCTATTTTGAGATCTCCAGAACGGATTTGGGACGAAAACTTCAACCGAGGGTATTTTAGAGTTGGGCATGCCTCAAATTGCAATATGAAGACAAACTTTTATTGGCCCGGTTCATTGATCGGATAGTCCCCGTTTGTTAAGAAAAAAAAAAAAAAAGGTCAGTTTGTGATGAGACAAGTGAAATGCAAGTGAGTCCTCATCATCGTCTTTCTTTCTTTTGCCCCTGGCTGGTCATGTGACGGCATGTGACTCCACAGTCCAATAATGGTAGACAAGAGATACCTTATGTAGAACATAGTCCGAATAGTTCTAATAGGAGTATTGTCACTGAAAATTATGGATTTTCCTTTCCTGGTTAGGTTGAACCCAAAAACCAAGTATGAAGTCGATATCCCTGCGATTTGACATATAATATGTTCATCTACCAACAACAGTATTGATTTTGTATAATATCAATCTAGGGCTTGTAATTGTCACAAACTCACCCCTTGAAAGAAAAAGAAGAACCAGAATAATTGAAGAAGAACTGGTAAAATAAAAGAGCTACATGGTTTCAAACATGCCTAATCGACTAACTGACGACAAGTAAGTAGATTTACAGAGCATGTATATTCTTGAAGTTGCCTGGTTAATTAGATGTTACCTTTCGTTGGTCACAGACAGGTATTAATCAAAACCCATCAGCCCCCCCAAAATCCAAATTGTTCTCGAGAGCAAAGCAAATGTGTTTACTGTGAATTATCAGGATATGATCTATCATGCCTTGGATGGAGTTGTTGAAATATGAATAGGAAGAATGAACGGTTATTGTTATGAATGGCGATCGCCCTGGCAACCGCCGGCTTCACGTGACGCGAACCGATTCCCAGCCTCCCGCAATGTTGACTCTTGTGCATATCCGGAAGAATAATACAACTATTCAGGTACGACACACAGCCTCTCGCATATCGACTTCCATCCGGGCCACGGGACGGACGTATCGTCGGACACGTTCATATGAGCTCATCCGGTCCTCGTAATGGCTTCTCCACACTCCCTATCGACGGCATATAGCAGTGGCCTACAGCGACGGCCCTCGACTCGACAAATGTCTCGCGCCACGATGTCCCGCTCCGGTTCCAGCCGCCCATATCTAGACATTCACAACTCAATCCCGATCCGTACGACTGCGACATCATCATCCAAGCGGTATTCAGGAGGTGATAGTTCCGATGACGAGGTTCCTGAACCGAAGTTCAGCGCGTCCGTTAAAGCCCTCCTCGATGAAGATGGCATGGAGGCTTCTCCACGACGGCGAAGTAGCGGTGAGGGCTATCGTCAATTAGGCGAACGCGCAACTTCAGCTTCCTTGAGTCAAGGCCGGCGATCGCGGGCAGAGTCTCCCCATGATTCCTCGAACGGCAGCCCCGCTCCCCGAGTCGTTCGCATTTCTCCAGGCGCAACTAGCAATTCGAGGCCGAGAAGAGAAGGATCCCTTCTTGCAAATATTGAAAACGCAGAGTCTGATGAGAGGACCGACGTGAACGATTTCATCACACCGGCTCCCCGCCACCGCAGCGTTCGCATTAATGGATCGCGGAGTAGCACGCGATCGCCAGCGTCAAATTCACCATCCCAGAACAGGTCGGCTGACAGGAGCACTGCCGAAGCTCATGATAGCGCAGACCAGTTTGAGGATGACCGGAGAACACGATACGAGGACGACTATGCGCCGCGCGTTGGTACATCATCTGTGCTGCGTACTCGTAATATGGATGACATCGGACTCCACAGCTCCCTTCGCGTAAAAAGAGTTGGAAGGCTGACGGGAACATTTTTGAATGGACCCGCCAGGAGAGGTGTATTAAGACGGCAGAGTGAAGAGAATAATGACCCTCAAGACTATCTCACCGCCGATGGCGGTAAAGACGTTTTGCCCGAAACTCTCGACTATGAATATAAGAATACAGCAAAACCATCCTCACCAAAAGTATCATGGGCAGAGCCTGACCCTCCGCAAAGGTCCTACCGAGACGGGCCGCTCGACGCGATTGGTACCCTGGGTGATGGGCCCTTCTCAAGAACTTCGTCTCCGAAATCATATGGGTCACAATCCAAGTCGACCCCTGGCTCATCGTCTGAAATGTCATCCAAGCCAAGTACAAGAGAACAGCCGGTTTTTAAGGTTCCGCCGCCGCCTACACTACCTTCGACTCGGGACCAAGAGAATGATCCCCCACCAACATTCAAGCGCGTGAAGCCGCAGGGCTTCAACCTCCTAGATAAGCCAGAAAAGCTTTCTGTTGTTTATGGCGATGAAAAAAAGGAGGAAGCCCCTGTCAGCAATTCACCCCGAAAGATCCTAGCGACGCGAAGCAGCAACACGCCTCGTAGGCCAGCCCCTCCCCCTCCACCCAAGATGTCGGTCCTTGAAACGGCTACAGCAACAGGAGGAGCAGCTACAGCATCGCAGTCTCGTAAGAAGCGCAGCCAGGTCTCGGTGAACCACAAACCCTTCACACGCTTAGATTGCGTTGGTCGCGGTGGGAGCTCCCGAGTATACCGAGTGATGGCCGAGAACTACAAGATATTTGCTTTGAAACGCGTTAATCTGGAGGATGTTGACCCAGTCACCTTGGCTGGGTACAAAGGCGAGATCGACCTTCTCAAGAAACTTGAAAATCTTGACCGGGTCGTGCGCTTGTTTGACTGGGAGCTAAACATGGACAAGCACACCCTTAGCGTTCTCATGGAGATTGGGGAATCCGACCTAGAGAAGATTCTCACTTATCGATTGAATGCGGAGGATGCGGTATTCGACATGAACTTCACCCGCTATTATTGGAAAGAGATGCTGGAATGTGTCCAGGCTGTCCACAACCACAACATTGTGCACTCCGACCTGAAGCCTGCCAACTTCCTCCTTGTCCAAGGCAGGTTAAAGTTGATCGACTTTGGAATTGCAAATGCCATCCAGGACCACACTGTGAACGTCCACCGTGAACAACAGGTGGGCACGCCTAACTATATGTCGCCCGAGGCATTGGTAGACTCGAATGCTTCCCTTGGCTTGCCAGCCAGTGCTGGCAAAGTGATGAAACTTGGTAGACCCAGCGATGTTTGGAGTCTTGGATGCATCTTGTATAAAATGGTTTACGGACAACCTCCGTTTGCTAAAATCGCCAAATACTATGAGCGAATTTTGGCTATTCCCAACCCCAATGTCAAAATTGACTTCCCCGCTTTTGGAATCGGCGGAGTTGCGATTCCTCCTGGTCTAATCCGCACACTGAAGGGATGCCTGCAGCGAGATCAGACCCTACGACCTACCGTTGATGACCTCCTGGGGCAGAGGGACCCGTTCCTCTATCCCGATGTACAGCTCGAGGGCGCCGTTCCCGTCACCCAGGAGATGCTCAATCGGATTTTGGTCAACGTGGTCAATCATTGTCGGGTCCGTGGCATTCCTCGAGATGAGGAGCTTGCTGCATGGCCTGCGGGCTTTTTTGCCAAAATTAAAGCTGCGCTGGATGAAAACTCTTAATGACCCTCCACTCGACATTTCAATTTCCTTTTGTTTTTGAGTTATACCTTGTGTGCCTTTTGATATCCTGAATGGTACGATGACCGGCGTTCAAGTCAATACCTCCTGGATCCGTTTCTTTTGTGATACATACCTGCTTTTCTTCTTGGATTTACCATAAGCTTTTAGGCCTAGGGGTTTGGTGTTTTGAGCTGCGTTTGAGCGTTGCATGTGCATGTATTGTACCTAAAGGTTGCATTGGGCGCTGAGACCCAGGATGGGAACTATCTCGAAATTGATTAGTGATGGATGAATTTAATTACGACGAGTTTATACTTTTCTATTTGCATATCCATGGACATCACGTGACCCCACACAAGCGCCAACCGTCCAGAGACCTCCATATTTGCAGCAATAGACTAGAGTGGAAGTAGTCGTGAGCTTCTGCTCTCCGTGGTTTAATATGGTTTGACCCGTAGAAACTTATTCGCAGGTGCCTCACTCTGAGTAGGAGGTAGTGTACCTTGCTGTATTCCTTACTACTGGAAAGTACAACGGACCGATCGCGTCACGTGCCGGCCCCATCGGCGGGAATTTAATTCTCTCTCCGGCTTCAACTTTCCAACCCGAAGACCCACGACCAAAAACAAACCCTCTCCCCCCATTGCGTACGCTTATTGTGTGCCAATCCTCTTTCCAAAACCCCACCTTTGAAAAACTCAAGACATTACCTGTCTGCAGAGTGAATATGTTTTCCCGAACAGCCCTGTCCCGGGCCTTTGCCCTTCCACTGGAGCAACAGACGGCGCGCCGCAGCGCAAGCCTCTTCACAACCACCGGTCTGCGCAACACATCAACGACATCCACGACGACAAGCACACCCAATTCTCCCAACCCGTCAGAGTCATTGAGCGCGACCCCGACCCAACAACAATCCCACCTGTTCTCGAAAACACCAACCTCTTCTTCATCTTCCCTCGATCTCCCCATAACCAAACAGCCCGTGGCTCCGACGTTCTCCTCGCCGCTCAAAGTGACCCAGGCCTTGATCGACAAGCTGCCTTATCTTGCCTCCCAGAAGCCGCATTATATCTCCGCCCATCTCCATGATAGGCCGTACATGCTCACGGCGGGTGACCAGCTCCGGCTGCCGTTCCTGATGCCCAAGGTTAAGTCGGGCGATGTGCTGCGGTTGAACCGGGCCTCTGTGCTTGGGTCGCGCGACTTCACCCTCAAGGGGGTGCCGTATGTGGATGAGCGGCTGTTTGAGTGCCGTGTGAGAGTCATGGGGTTCGAGTCGGAGCCGCTGCGGGTGAAGGAGAAGACGAAGCGGAGACAGCGTCATGTGCGCAAGGTGCGGAGTAAGCATCGGTATACTGTTTTGAAGGTCATGGATGTGAAGGTCAAGTCTGCGGAGGAGGTGTTGCAGGAGGGTGCGGTTGTTGTTGAGGAGGCGGAGGCGGTGGGTTCGGAGGTGGATGTCAACAAGGCTTGAATGACATCTTGTTCTGGGGAGATGAAAATGCGTGGGAGACTAAGGGGAAAAAGATGGAAGATGGAATGGTGGAGTTGAAAGAGTTAAATCATCCCTGTTGCTGGATGCTATACTTGGGAGGGGGTTTCTTTCTGGTTTCTGGGAATATTGAATTGAAATAACTAAATATGTACAGATAGATCCTTTGTTGCACTTTGGTTTGTGCATTGTATTGTACTCTATAATCGCATTTGGAATGTTTGATTGCTACTTCGCTGGCTTCGTAAGTTGGATATCTACTTTCGTAGTTTTGCCTTTGGAGGAAAGGGCATGTTGGTATATTGGTTCTCTTGTATACCCTCTGTGCAAGATTTTCAGACTGGAAAAAAGGGACGCTTCAAATCAAGAGGCCTACTGTCGATCCTGCCATCTCGGATTGTGTTTTGAATTTTAATCCTTGAGCAACGAAGCTGACTGGGCTAATGCTTGTCTGTGGAAGTCGTACTTTTTTTTAGTCATTTATATACAAATTATATAGTCTGTCCGTATGTATAAAACACTCAAATTTGTGATTGGACGTGATTAGGGGGAGCATGTCCTTCCATTTCCATACCTCTCAGGGTGTGCAACGGTACGTCTTCCTCGCCTGGTGGTGTATTGATGCTGGAACCTGTGGGGAGAGTAATAATTGGGTACATATATGAATGGCCTAACTCTGGATCCTCGTCTCCAACGCGCCCGGAAGACCATCGAGATTGAGGACTAGCGGTCCGTGGGGATTGTGCATCTGAACCTTCACTCTTATTCGGATTAGGCCCAGCCAAATCTGTCGGACATGTGCCGGAAAGTCGCCGGAAGAAAGGTCGTAGCGTCGGTAAACATGCGCATATGATACCGATTGACTGCTCAATAGAAGACCATGCAGCCGTGTCTATGGTAGTGTAGGTCGGGTCCTGTCTGTCCTGGACTATGAAAGAAGTGACTCGAATGACTGATACTATACAGACACTGCGACGATGTTAGCCATATAGCCCTGACAAGACCAATCTCGATAACCTACAAGCTTCCCAGCATAAATATTCCACTCAGTAGCCATTTTTGCCGTCGATTGGTCTTTATTTTCCAAAGCATCGGGAACGGTATGCATAGGACTAAAATATCGAGAAAGGCATTACCCACGCCATTCCAGCGGAAGAAATTGATTTCATCAATGCACGACCCAGGTTGGTTTTTATCCCAAAAATACGACACGGGTGAGCAGCCGGCAATGGCGGTTGTGGTGCATGCAATAAACCACGATACGATGAGAAAGCCTGCAAACCACAGAACCCAACGAAACCGACGCACAACGCTAAATATCCGATGGTATAATAAGAGCAGGGAGGCCTTGGTTAAGCAGGCGTTGGCAAAGTATACCACTTGAACTGCGAGGAAACTCTGAACAAGACCGAATTAGAAATGGCTAAGCGTCTCATGTGCGAGCAGGAAACATACCGACCTTTTGAAAGTTGTGAGCCTCTTCAACCGAGATAAAATTTATATGTCTACCGAAGCCGAAACGAAGGACTTGAACCCAGCGTAGAATGGCCATGACCCAATTCAAGGCCTGGGGAGATCAGCTTTGCTTAGCATATAAGTGCTGTTGAAAATGAAGAATTGACTCACCAGCGAAACCACGATCGTATAGTCGTCCCACCAGCATCCTACATGGGACATGTACCGCCCGAGAAGTCGAAAAACCACGGCGAACGTGGCCGGCACGATGGTGGTAATAGTCCCAACCCAGATGCGATAGGAAACGTCCCTGTCTTCTTCAGGGTTTCCAGTCGCTGCCATGGTACTCAGGAGCCGTCATCGTTAGAAGATCCCCGTAAAACGATGGAGGAAGAAGCATGATCGGTAGTGAGCACATATTAATGAGAAGAAGGAACGAAAAGAAAGCCGAGGGTACAGCGAATTGCCTCCAGTCCGGGGGTGTGTCCATGGTTGCAGCAGAGGAATGTACCAAAGAATGATATCATATCCATGTGGGGTCTGTGGTTGAAAGCTTATGTGTGTTCGACTTCGTGAATGTTATCCGAGTAAGCCGGAAGATGTAACCATTTATAGAATTGAGAGGAAGAAAGTGGATGGAGTTGGATAGTTGTTGTGAGTTAAGTTGTAGTTGTTGTTGTATAGAGGAGGAAAGACAAACCCTAAGGGAAGGATTAGCCCTAATGCCTTCCTCTTTGGGACGGTCTCTCCGCAAACATCTGCAACCATAAGTAACCCATTCTGAACCACTGTCAGTAAGTACTTATCAGCAACTTGACCGATGCCATCATGCGCCTCTCATCGTACCTACTCAGCCTTATCGCTGGAGTCGCCGCCCAGCGCAACCTCTTCGATCATGGGCAACGGGGTCCTCTGTTAGGAACTTCCTTTGGCATTCCTGGCACTAATGCAACCTTTGATTATGTGGTCGTGGGAGGAGGAAATGCAGGCTTGACCATCGCTAACCGCCTCGCGTGTAACTCCACGGTGGCCGTCGTGGAAGCTGGGGGTTTCTACGAGGTTGACAATGGAAACTTATCAGTGACCCCGGGCTATACGACATACTTCACTGGCTCAGATCCCGCTGATTACCAACCTCTGATCGATTGGGGCTTTACGACACAGCCACAACTGGGGGGCCGACGCTTTCACTACGCCCGGGGAAAGACCCTGGGAGGCAGTTCGGCTCGAAACTATATGACATACCACCGGCCCACAGTGGGAAGCATGCAGCGATGGGCCGATGAAGTCGGGGATCAGAGCTATCGATTCGAAAATATGCTTCCCTACTTTAAAAGATCAGTTCACTATACACCTCCAAACCAGGCTCTGTACCTCAATACTTCCAACACCCAGACAGAAGAGGCATTTCTTCCACAAGGCGGCCCTTTAGAGGTTTCGTTTAGCAATAATGTCCCGGCTTTTGGCACATGGGCTCGCAAGGCCTATATCGCCCTTGGTATGCAGCAGATTAATGGGCTTAACAGTGGTCGCTTGTTAGGGTCTGCGTTTGCCACTTCGACGATCGACCCGAAAAACGCTCATCGCTCATCGTCCGCGTCTAGTTTTCTGCAACAGGCACTGAACCAGAACCTAGGACTAGTAGTATATAAGAATACTCTGGCGCAGAAAATCCTATTCGACACTGGAAGAGAGCCAGCGGCTACTGGCGTGAAAGTCTCAGCACAAGGCACGTTCGGAACGGCTCCCGTATCTTTCACACTCCATGCTCGTAAGGAGGTCATCATATCAGCTGGAGCCTTTCAATCCCCTCAGCTGCTTATGGTCTCCGGAATTGGACCTTGTCGCGATCTGCATTCTAGATTTAATATCTCTTGTATCTCTGATTTACCCGGGGTGGGCCAGAACATGGAAGATCACGTACTGTTTGGCGCTTCGCATCGCGTGAATTTCCCAACGGCGTCCGCTACCGCTAATAACCAGACTCTTGCTGCTCTTGCGGTGGAACAGTATCTGCGGGATGCCTCTGGGCCACTCTCTATCTTCGGGCCAGGATACTATGGGTGGGAGAAGTTACCCGAACCTTATCACTCTCGGCTCTCGAGAAGGGCCCACGAGTCTCTGTCACGATTTCCCAATGACTGGCCAGAGATTGAATGGTTGACCATTGGTGCATTCAACGGATATGGGTTGAATAAGCAGACCGCTGACCCGAAAGATGGACACAACTATGGAACCATCAGTTCGGCACTGGTGGCGCCATTGTCCCGGGGAACAGTGTCATTGGCGGGTCCAGACATGAACACTCTACCTGCCATCGACCCCCGGTGGCTGGTAGACCCTACCGATAAGGAGATGGCTATTCAAGCTTTTAGACGAGGCCGTGAAGTCTGGAAGAAACTGGCCGAAATGGGAGTTGCAGACCCAATGGAATACTTCCCAGGACCCCATGTCACCACCGATCAACAGATTTTCGATTTCATCCAGCAAAGCATGACGACAGTTTACCATGCCTCATGTACCTGTAAGATGGGCCGTCGAGATCCGATGGGCTACCGATATTCCATGGCTGTCATCGATAGCAAGGCACGGGTATATGGAGTGAAGAGACTGCGTGTGGTTGATAGCAGTAGTTTTCCTTTTCTCCCCCCAGGACATCCTCAATCCGTTGTATATGCCCTTGCTGAGAAGATTGCGGATGATATTCTCCTGCGGAAGCCATTTTGATTTGATTCCCTCTTTCCTATTGTTGCACGTTCATCTTTCTTGCCGACAGAGATTCTATCCGCTGAAGCGGTTCGCATTCCTGATTATCCATAGCTCGTATGTAACATAGAGAAAGACTCAATGATCCGTATTAAAGTAATGCCTCCTCGTCCTCTTCTCATCATTCAAACAGACAACATCTGCTGCAGACCTAACTGCCTCCGACAATTTTCCAAACTGTCATTCTGCATCTTCTCATAGAGGTGAAATTCATCAATAATCGACATCCCCAACATCCTCTGAAACCCATCCAGATCCGCATCTGCCTCCATGATCAACTGCGTTGCCTTGTTACCCAGATTCGAGTTGAAAATCCCCCCAGCCGACAACGGAAGAAAGTCCTCATAGATAATAGGTTCGCACTCCACGATCTTATTCTCCAGAAGCTGAGCCAGACCCATGGATTCAAGCCCGACCACCCGCCCCGACTGCAGGCTCTTCTCCGCCTCCCCAGTCAGCCGATAACAGAAATACGCCAAGTTCTGCGCCTGCAACAACCCCAGATCATCCGGAAGCTGCACGAAGTGCTTTTCCAAAAGACCCTCATAGGTCACCCCCGAACCCGACTGCTGCGGCGGCACCTCTGCCCACTCGCGATTGACCCGGTCCAGAACCCGATCGTAAATCTGGCGACCTTTTCGCGTCAGCGCATACCCGCGCTGCTCGACTTCCCCAAACCGGGCCGTGTGCGAGCCCTTGACATACGCACCTTGCGCGTCTCGGAAATAGACCGTCTCCTCGAGTGCCTTGAAACTGGTCTGGCGGAGCAGAATCGGGCATTGACGTTTGGGAGGGCCCTCGATGCGCTCTTTCGCCGGCATGCCGTGGTCCAGCATCAGTTTCTGCACAAGGTCGATGTCGATCGTGCGCGGGGTGAGATGGTTGATGTGGCAGCTGGGGAAGGAGACGATGTCGGCGATGAGGGGGTGTTCGGCCTTGAGGAGCTGGTATTCGGGCATGGTGACGGTGGCTTTGGAATGCCAGCGGAAGGTTTCGAGGCCCTCGGCGATGAACTCGGCGGATTGTTGCGGGGTGAGACGATGGTTTTGCTGCTCGGCGAGGTCGATCAGCGCCATGAGGCGGTCGGTGAAGATTTGGCGTTGGTTGAGGGCGGCCTGGGCGAGTTGGCGGGTTCGTTCGGTGAGCAGTTCCATTCGGAGGACGGTGGTGAAGACGCGGAAGGGATGCTTTGCGAGTGAAGAGCGGTCCTTGGGGCGGAAGGCTGTTGCGTGCATGGGGAACCCGGCGGTTGTGAGATCGTAGTAGCCGACTGGGTGCATGCCCATGATGGCGAACATGCGACGGATGGTGGCGAGCTCGTGCGCGGTGCCGAGTCGGATGGCGCCGTGTCGCTCGACTCGGTTTCGAGATGGGAGGACGTCGTCCGGGTTGATTACGCTCGGTCCGCCGAGTTCTTGACTGGCTTGGACGGCTTTGGCATCGGCGTGCCAGACAAGGTCGACGAGGTCGCCGTAGAGGGGGACCTCGCTTTTGTACATTTCTGAGAGTGCATGGCAGAACTGGGCCCGTAGAGCGTCTTGATCCCACCCCATGATTGGGAGATATTGGATAGAACTTGAGTAGGATCGGATGATGGAGAGAGGTAGTATAGACTGTATATGGTAGAGGAGGGCGAGAAGGAGGCCCGATATCAAGAGGTGCGAAAGTTACACTCGCAGGGTTTATCGCCGGAGAACAGCCAGGCTAGATGATGGATGAGACATTCATATACTCTGCCACATACCAATGATCATCTGATACTAGGCACTGCAATACTGCGTTATCTGCCGATAAGCCAGAGCGTACAGCATCGTCAGCGTCGTCATCGCCGTGGCTATCCGTTCCCCGGACCCCATCCGTCGGATCACGGATAACATCCGTTTGGTGTTCCATCGATGATTTTCGGGGTCCAGGTAAACATTTAGGTAATTCTGGACTTTTAGATCTCAGAGGAAGAGGGGAAGTGCGGAGACCGAAGGATAATTTGAAGGTGAGTCTCTGAGCAGTCTCTGAGCCATGCGGGAGTTTCCTTTTCAATAGTTGGACGTTAGGGTTTGAAGGTCACGGGTTCCTAGGGTCCGACGGACAGATCTAGACAGACCACCTAGCTTGCATGCTGATCAACAAAACGATCATGATGAAAAGGGAAAAATAACTGGAATTTTCTAGTCCGCGGATTATAGTCCGATGCGGGAATCATGATTGCATGGAACCGGAATGGTTGAGGCGGGAGGTTGTATTGAATTTAGCTCACATGCGTTAGGACCCCAAAAAGTATGAAAAGTCATTCCCTCCATTCCCAAAAGCAAAGTCCTCCAAGATCGACGGGTTCACAAGGTTTGCTAATAGTTCAGCTCGGGTATCAGGTTGCGAATCCTGGTTGAAGAGTGATAAGAAGAAGTCATTGTCAACCGCCGCAGGAACCACTGGAATATCTCCTCGGTTACTGCTCATAGCAGAGGCATCCGGTGTTAATCCAAATGGTGCGTTTGGATTGTGGACGTATGCAGGGACTGATGGGGTGGATAGACTCCGACGTCTTGCAACACATGTCCGGGCGACTTCCAAAACTTCACGTATCATCTCAGCACAACGACGAGCAACGACAATATTGTTCATCGACTCGAATATCTCAAGGCTTTTGTCTACATCCGTCAAGAGCTCATCGTCGTTAATCCCAGGAACCCCCGAGAGGACCAAGTGGAGGAGAATCATGGCACCGTAGAGGGCGTACGTTGTCATATACCACCTTTATCTTTGTTATAAGCATGGAATAATGTGAGTTGGACGGGGAACAAACCATGTGCGAATATATATTCTGTGCAAAAATGACTCGTACTGCATTCGTATACTCGTTCTCGCAGCATCCAGACATTTGTAGACATGTTGGAGCGTGTTCGGAGACTCGACATTCGACGTCGAAGCGGCGAGAAAAGGGCGATGTATGAGAATAAGCGTATTATAGAATCCTGATTGACGGAGGTCGGGTTAACCAGCCGCGACTTGTTACTAGAGAGGAGGCATATATGAAATAATACTCACGTAGTCTTAAAACTAGTTTCTGCTTGAACGCCCACTCTGAGTCGTTGAGTGCAGCTGCATCTATATTCAAAAATGATGGTAAATTTGACTTCCACGCAAATACTTTCTTATCCAAGTTCATAGCGATCTGAGATTTTTCGATCGTTGACCGCTTTGGTGAATTATATAGAAGATGAGACGCCTCTGTCATGATCTGCGCCAAAGCCACTATGGCGGGGATCATACCGATGTCATTCTCTTCGGCATCAGGGTCCTGCTGATTGACGGAGTCGGCCTGAAACCCATGTCAGCGCGTTCATATACGACAAAGCGAATTGGTCATTACTTTTAACTTGGGGAGTGAGACTTGGTAGTATTGAAGATCCTTCATACTGTCTAGTCGGCCTGATGAACAACACATTTCACTGGGAAAAAACAATATGTCAATAAGGACCTTCAACAGTCATATTGCCACACTGCTTACATTTCATGCGAATAAATACACCTACTAGTAGTTAGATAGGTGATGAGACTGTAGAAAAGTATCGACAAATACATACCACCATGTTCGTACGGCCTCTTTTCGAACGTTGAGGGGCAGGGACGACATTCCCGATGCCAGTCCAATTGCAATGGCCGTCCGAACAGCCATACCGCTGTACATGAAGCAACTATGTGGTCGTAACGCATTTTGACAGAATATACTCTGAAAGGAAGCCATGAGGACACGTTCAATAGAAGGAGGCACGGAGAAAGTATCGAGCTAATGAAACCCACCAGAAGTAAGAGAGTCTGCGCACTCTCCAAAGAAGAACTTTCAAATAAATCCCCAAGGGCTTGTTTGGCAACTGCAAAATAGAAATCTGCAAAATCCAAGGCCGAAGGTTTGGTTGTAAAGCCCTTCTTTTCCAGATCCGATGAGAGACTGCAGTAATGATCCAAGAGCGCAGTTTCATTGGGACTGGCATTTATAGCACCCGTAGCAACGACAGCAAAATAAACGCCGGAAAATTTCGACGATCCTCGATAAAAATTCTTTCGCTTCGAGGGAACAAATGCCTCTTGTTCACAGCGTTGCATGAAGGAAGACTTGCACAGCATAGGGTGAATATAGTGCTTGTTTGAGAAGTAGCTGCCAATGAAAATCTTCTCAATTTCCAGCTCTACTTCATCCGACAGTCCTCGAACGAGTGAGACCATTGCATCGTTATTGTCTGTGATCTGAAGGTTAAACAACCGCATGGAAATCGCCTGTGCAGGTAAGTAATCTACTCACTCGGAAAGCCTCGGGAAAGATGACCAGGGTCATCACTGTGCGGTCCTGTCCTTTGCTTGCCATTTTCAGATTGCCCGCCCAAGTGAGGAGGTGAATGACCGGCATAGGTCGGGTTGTAAAGTAGATTGACGATTGATAATTGCTTATTTGTGGGCTTTGAGCCGTCTGAGGCAGATTGGGGAGACTGTACTGCGTTCCTTTCGGAAGGAGACGAATGGGGAACCAGTCCGGAGCTCTCATGAGGAACCAAGGCCAACCCATTGTCTGGGACAGTAGGGACTCGGTTTTCGGCTTGACTCCGTGCTCGTGCATAAAGGTTTCCTAGAAAAGCGAGATTTGAAGAGTTGCCGTAGAACTCAGTGCCGTTGGTGTGGATGTTAACACCACTTAAGCCATCCCTGGATGCTGTTTCACATATCTCTGGGGTTGCTGTCATACGGGCTTATTAGTATGATTCTTGAAGATAGTATTAATTGCGGGTAGTTTAGTAGAAACTTACCAATTCTAGTTTCTTCATCGTTTTGGGCACGAAAATTGATGGTTGAATTGGCACTAAGACCGGTGTTCTCCCGAGGCGCACGAGAGGTATCCGCAGGGGAGTGATTTGGCGAGAAATTATGCTGCGGGCCCTGTTGTGTATTTGGACTGACGCCTGGCCATGGAGACGGCCGACTTTTAGCAGTTCTAGATGCGACCGTCAGACATTGATTGACTCTTGGATAGTGATAGATGGTATGAAGACGAACCTTTGAGCCTCCCTGATTTGGGAATGCCTCCTCGGAGTTGCAGACGAGCTGTCGTTATGTCTGCCAGCTCTATAGACACAGTCAAGTGCATGATCTAACATGTTCAACGTTAGCTACAGATTCCTTGTCGCGGTCGCCTTGCCAGAGGGTTCTGTGTCTGTTTCTGTCTCGGCTTTCTCGGCTCTGGGGGACACGACACATACAGGCACAATAAGAGCAAGGATGGGCTTGGTCGCACTATCCCAAGGACACTAATTAGTGGGTTTCATGGGGAATTGCTTGAATTGTTAGGAGGTAGTAGATATCGAGAACGAGTACATACCTTCGTTTTGCGAACGCGACAAGTCTCGCAGGCACGTGAGGCACGTGGTGGGCGACGACGAGCGGCGCGCAGTTTCGACGTCAGCGGGGGAGTTTCTTCGTTCTCCGTCATGGTTGATGATGCATGAAAACTATGGGGACGAGGTGTTGGCGACGGTCGTTGGGGGGGAGTTCCGGGGATGTTTTCCCTCTCGGCTCCACTTCGGTCGGCAGTTTCTCATAGGGAATTTGATTGATTGCCACTGGTTGACCTCATTCAATCATTATGATATGATACCTTTTATTGTTCAACATCCAATTTCCTACTCTACCTATTGACCAAGACCCAATAATGACAAGAAAATAAAAAGAAAATTGGATAGACCTCTTGGATAGTGCCACTCGATAAGATTGATTTGATAGTCTTTCTGGGGGAGGCTTGGCGGTTGGGAATGGCTTCAAATGGACAGATTGGGAAAGAAGCCGCATTCTGGTATCCATATATCCCGGACGGGAATCTCATTTTCAATGGAACAGGCTTTGTCCTCGGAATGCAAACCTTTAAACCTAGACACTGTTTATACCGACAATACGCACATCCGAGCGTGGCATTATTTTCCTGGGAGAGTCCCCCTCTATCACAGGGTATGTGTTCCCTTCCACTTTATAATTGATAACAAACCGGGTTTTAATGACATGCAATAGCTCCGCACAAACCAAAACAGAGTGATTTTCATTGGGTTGAATATGTGTGGTGGGAGAGATATCCTCAACTAACTCCACAGAATGCGACTATTGTCTTCACGAGTCTAAGGACTTTGGAGATCTATATGTAATGTATCTTGGCCTCATATTGGGTTTCGCTCACGCCGAAGAGTGGCGTCCACAACTTCGAACCTTCATCGGGATAAAAGTCAATTAACTCCTATTATAAACTCATGTTATGGCATACAAACTTTGTAGAAAAGACAAAAGATGGTTTTATCGGAAAAAGCCGA
The DNA here is from genome assembly GCA_015844325.1 of Aspergillus nanangensis. Lineage (NCBI taxonomy): Eukaryota > Fungi > Ascomycota > Eurotiomycetes > Eurotiales > Aspergillaceae > Aspergillus > Aspergillus nanangensis. The sequence continues at coordinate 246,115 of VCAU01000010.1, read as the reverse complement.
GTTGATAGAAAGCATCAGCCGTATAAAGATCGGTTGACCATTCTGCATTATTTTCCATCATCTTAAAACAGCCTATACTCTTCCGAGCTACCGGTCATACCCCAGGTGCATCCGAAAAAAAGAAAAAGTCTCCATGGATTATGAAAAGCGCGCTATATCCTTCCTGGAGAATCTTACTACGAATCGCGACCTATGCGCAGCAGCCGAGCTATTGCACGACTCGATGACCCTCCAGCACAACGACCTTCCAACCATGACAAAAAGCGCTTTCATAGCGTTCTGGCCCAGCGTTCTGGATCAAAGCCCTCATATTACAGGTGTCGTTCAGGAGATTATTCGCCAGGACTCTCGAGTTTGGGTTTATTCTTGCGTCACGGGAAGACTGCAAGAGGGACCGCTTGATGATATCCACATGTTGCAATTCAACCAAGACGGCCTCATTATCTCGAGTCACGGAGTACAGCGACCAAGAGCAAATGCCTGACATATCTTTAAGTGTCGTGACGTCGTCTGTCGTGGTGGAGTGGCGTACATTGGATTCCTGTTGTTTTTCTGTTATTCCGGACACCAAAATCTAATAAAAGTCTTTTGTCAGTTAAACTTCATCAATGTCTATAATTTGATCACGCATGGCCAGGGATTTGTCACCGCTCTATTTCTCCCCCCCCTTTTATTGTGATGCTTGTAGACCAGCCGGGAGAGATGTTGTGATATGTGATAGATTGTGGCGAATAGGAAATCGGTTCTTTTGCCAGTGACATCAATGGCTTGCTCAAGGTGCGCGGTATACCGTTGGAAAAAGATATCTTTGAAGTATGTAGCAATGTGGCTTCTAATGATAATATAATCCTAATGATAATATAATCCATAAGTTCATACTCTATGTAATTCAATCATCCCCGACAAAAGGTATATTAAACCTTCTCGGCCAACTCCTTCAAGATCTTGGCCACCCGTCCAGGCATGCTCAAGTGCGGCGAATGCGAGCTCTTCAACCGGTACGTCCAGTCCTTCCCAAGTTTACTGGCAAGCATTTCTTGGAGAGGGAGCGGAAGTGCCTGGTCCTCCTCGCAGATGATATAGGCTGAGGGAATGCGGTGCCACGGCTCATATGTGACGGGTCCTCCGTAGACGGCACGCGAAGTATGCGTGAGGAAGTCCTTCTGTTGCTCTTGGACTTCAGGGGAGACATCATGGAAGGCGATCTGTTCGGCGCCATCCACATAGACATAGTCGCCCTAAGTTCATAAGATGCGTCAGTTCATCCCGTCCATGCATTCGATATGGGCAGTTCGTTAGTAGGTAGTCAGTCAACCAACCTCAATTCTCATCCAGGGCAAAGGCTGTCCGCCGAGCATGTCCAACAGACTCACTCCCTGGTCCAACACAAAAGCCGACATATACACCATCTTCACGACGCCGCCTTTCTGGCCATTGGCTTCCCGATCTGCCCGGGCTAATCCCTCGACGGCACATGAGCCCACCACACCTCCATACGAATGCGCCACGACGATAACCTCCTTTCCTTCGTCGGTGACTAATCGGTTCAGCAGGGCTCTGAGACTGGCGACATCATCATCGAGGGTCTTGGTGGGCGGTTCAGCCCCAATGGAGGGATGAGCCGGGGCCTCGGAAGGAAAACCTCGAGCTGTGAGTTCGCCTCGAAGAAGATCGTAAGTCGGGGGAAGCAACCAGGCCCCCAATGCAATCACAAACGTCGGTAAATCTGTCATGGTTTTTTTCCCCCCTTCTTATCTATACAGCCGTTTAATCAATATATGCAGGATAGGGTTGAGGGGCAGGGGGACGTGAGTCTGTCGAAGACACGCACATGGTGGGTGGGTCGCCGAGGGAGTTATTTAATTTCATCCTGAGGGCTAAATCATCTGCCTGAGGAATAATCCTTCGAGGAGAGACACGATGCCGCTAATATCCACCTGGAACGCACCATCAACCCCCTAGCCCACACCATGTGGATCTCTCTCGAGCCGTGCACGATCCGGATCAATGAACGCGCATTGGCGATGTGCCGGACATGAACTCCCAAGCCATGTGTCTGTAAGCGATGTGTTCGGTGGTTATGAGATGTGGAGCTTATGGTTCAGAGACAGGATTCAAGGAGAAAGAGAGATAGTGAGGAGTGAGACAGAGGAGAGTTCTGCAGGAGCTGCAGAGTTAATCCTTCATCAAATTTTATTCCTTTTTCCTTTTTTAAGACAGGAGAGACCCTTGTGGATGGTCTTGGTACATATTCGACAGGATCTCCTCTATTTTCCTCATTTACTCGAGGTTTTATCTCCTGTTTTGTCCTTTCTATATATGTCTGATGCCGTCGAGCGACGCTGACGAGACCACTCAGCCCAAACAGCGAGTCACAACGGTCGTCTTGGCCGGGTTGGCGGTATGTTTTGTGGTTTTGCGATTGTTTTCGCGAAAGGTGAAGCATGTCTCGTTGGGGAGTGATGACTGGACATTGATCGTGGGACTGGTAGGTTGATATCTCATTCTATCCAATTCCGCATGTCAGATGGAACTAACCACCCAAGATAGATCTTTGTCCTCGTCGTCGCAGGTATCAATCTCGCCTGTGCGTTGTCTCCCTCTTCTCCAACATAGTGATTGAATCTCCCATCCTAAGTAACCTCCCCAGGCATTGAATATGGCATGGGTCTTCATACTTCCACCCTCGACCCGACCCAAATGCCCATCTTCTTCAAAGTAAACCCTGGCTCTTTCTTTCTCTCTCTCTCTCTCTCTCTCTCTCTCTTCATCGAATCCCACTCTAAAACAGAAGACCCAACCAGCTCATCTACGCCTTCGAACCGCTCTACATCACCACCGTAGGCATCATCAAGATCTCCGTCCTGTTAATGTACCACCGCATCTTCCCGGTCCGCATGATCAAAATCGCCGGCTCCATCCTCGCCACTATCACCATCGCCTGGGTCATCTCCGTCGATCTCGTCGCAATCTTCCAATGCAATCCGATCCGAAAGGGATACGAACCCACCATTCCCGGCTCCTGCATCAACCTCAAAGGCGCCCTGGTGGGGAACGGCGTTCCGAATTTCGTCACCGATATTATTATCCTGGCGTTGCCGGCCAGGTTGATCTGGAGGTTGCAGGCGAGTACGTCGCAGCGGTTGTCGATTATTCTGGTTTTTCTGAGTGGGAGCTTGTAAGTATTTCTTTATACCTTATCTAGTAGGAGGAGGTACCTTGGTTAGATCGCTAACGATAAAAAACAGTGTGGTATTCGCAAGCATCTACCGATTCAGTTTGATTTTCGTGTTTGATCCAAATGATATTGCCTGTTCGTTTTCTCCGTCCTTCTAGATTTCAATGGGTGTCGTATGAGAGACTGGGAGATGAGATTATCCGATACGAAGGGGTCTACCTACCCACCTAACCAGATCTGAAACTAACCAAGTACAACATAGGGACTCTGGCCGATGCCCAAACATGGTGTGTGGTCGAGACCGCAGCAGGGGTCATCAGTGCGTGTTTACCAACGATCATCCCCTTGATCAAGGCATGTACAAAGGGCCTGGCGTCGACGGCACGGTCTCTCTCGCGGACCAACCCCACGCAGTCGGCATCGCAGGGGAATGGGGATGTGACAACGGGATCAGGTGGGAATTTCACGTTGGGAGAACTGTCGTCGGGGAACAGAGCAAGTCATTTGTCGAACAAGGCGAAGGGGTGGACGGTGATTCAGACAGATGTGGATGGAAAATAGGAAGAGAAGGAAAGATAGTATTTGATACCCCATTTCTTTCTGTTTTTGGGTTGATTACACATGTATATTATTACATACACATACAATGTAATTATACTACGAGCCGAGTTGGTGGAGAACGTGGGAGAAGAAAAGATCATTTACAAGAAATAGACAGTAATGGATATGAAGACGCTAATCATGTTTCTATCCCAATCGCCATCCAGTCTATCTACCCATCATAAATATCCCATATGTACATGCGTATCGAACAAGCAGTAAATATCATTCATCCATCCAGGGAATCAATCGTATCCAAACAGTAGTCATGACAATTATCAAGGTATCAATCAAGGTATCAGTATCCGACCTCAAATAGTGCGCCATAATCTAAAAAACACAAAAACAAAAAGTAGGTAAGGTCATCAAGGCATCAAGAATAGTAAGAGGGAGAAAAAAAAATAAGGTAAGAGTCGGCAAAGCGAGGTGCATGGGACTCTTGAAGAAGAGAAGAAAGAAAAAAAAAAAAGGAATCGCGGAGATCATGCATCCGCCATACTATCTTCACTGATCGAGGTCGCTGGAGATGCCAGCCCCGAGATCACGGATGACGTGCCCTGAGTCGGTTCGATCTCTAGGATTGAGTCATCGGCCCCCGTGGTGACACGAGGCTGGGTAAGGGTGGTCGGCTTCGCAGAGCTCGTCATCAACTCGTCAATTGCGGGCTTTTCAGGAACATGATAATCCAGATTCGTAGCATTATCTAGAGACTCGAGCGCGAAGTCCATAAACTCGGCATTCTTCTTGCTGACGCCCAGCGTCCAGCGGTATTCACAAAGTCGCAGGCGATAGAACTCCGATTCTTCCTTGGTTGGGGCGGAAATACGGAGGAGCACGCCAAACGTTCCAATAAGAGCGAAGTTCGTGCGGGATGCAGCCGGCCAGAAAGATCGCAGGTGCTGTGGACGCAGTCGGTTGACAAAATCCATGGCGGAAATCAAGCGCGTTTTCGCCGCAGAGCGGCAGATGTGGGAGAGGTAGGCGTCCGTGTTCTCTTGCCCCAACGAACGGACAATACAGCGGTGGAGGGTGATCTCGGTGGCGAAATAAAACAGGTGAAGGGGTCCGTTGCGGGCATTGTCTTCTGTGATAGTCTCGAACAATTCACCGCCGGATTCCATCTTGAGCTGGGAAGGGAGACGGCCAAACCACTCTTTCAAGCGGATCTGTGCCGGTTTGGCACGTTCGAGGATCAATCGGGTGCGATTCTTGCCGGCAGCCTTAAACTCATCCATTGCCTGGAGGGTGTAAAACCGGTCCAAGATATCGGACAGGATAGTGGTCAGGGCCACCATATGGCAGAAGAAGAGAGGGCCATGGCCGACGGCATCATCCTGCTGTGAGGAAGCTGATGGGAAAGCATCCATGAAATCTTGCTCCACAAGGTCCTGCACCGTCCAATTGGAGGCTATAATGTGGGACGGGCGCCCATGTACCAATGCGGTCCATTTATCTTCCATATAGAGGGCCCATGCCAAGCGTTTGCGGAGACCCTTCTCCCATGTATCCATTCGCCACTCGGAGCAGTCTTGATGGAGACCCAGGTCAAACCCAGCTGTGACTAACTGAGCATTCAAGGCCGCCGTGGCTATCGTTGACTTCTGCATGAGGAGTAGTCCAGCCTGGATGGTCGAGATCGAGGCATACGGCAATGACTCCAGAAGCAGTTTCATGGTTGAGCTTTCGAGACGACCGGCATCGGGGCGTCGTACAGACTGGCTCGCGGAGCCGACGTCGACAAACTTCAGTGTCAACACATAAACGGCGGCCAGCAACAGGGGCGAGAGTCCTTGCCGAGCGCGATATGATTGTCGGAAGGTCTCCTCCATGAGGATGGGAAAGGTTGGGTGGACATGTTCGAAGAACTTGTCGACTAGGGTGGAGCCATAAGGAGCGACCAGGCTTTCAATGGCATCCAGGGAAGCGGATTGCGGAGAGTCCGCGTTAGAGGAAGTGTTGACCACCCGCATGAAGGTACCCTCGTCGTCGAACTTCCGTACGCGAGACGTAGCCACCGATGCCTCGTGGTTCTTGTCCAGAGGGATAAATTCCAGCAAGGCAGGCTCCAGCTCGGTGGTGAAGCCGATATGCTGGGTCTGTTGATGCCAGTACGTTGACGTGATCCGAGGGAGGTTGTGTAATTGAGAGCGAGAGATATCAGGTTTGGATGTTTGGGGGGCGGTTGATTGTCTGGCAGCGGGTCAAGGTTAGTGAGTGGTCCCATCCCGTAGCTAGTAACTAGCTACTATACTATATTCTTATGTCCGAGATCGGCGATGGAATGCCCACTTCAGGTGGATTGCATGCATACCTTTTAGAGGGCTCTATATCATGGACAATGTTATCGTCCAACTTTCGTTTTTTGGACTGTATATCGGACGTAGTAGGACGACTTGTGACGGAGAGCGAGAAAGTGCAGTCCTGACGATGGAAGTCGCAAGAATAACATTTCTTGACCATTTCGTTCATGGCACAGCGGCTTTTTCTTCGTAGACAGGCGTCACAGCTGGGCCCATCCCGACCTGGTACAGGAACACGCGGTAGAACACCAATGGATGTTGGAGGGGAGTGTGGCGCAGAAATTGCGCCAGTGGATGGATGTTGTGGTTGGTTTGATACACGAGGCCGTGTGAGTTGGTGGTCTGAAGAGGGGGATTGTTGGAAGGAAGCTGCAGAAGAAGCGGGAGTGCCAGTCGAGGACGACTGCAAGGTGATAACAGTAGCCATTCAGAATGAGAAGGTCTAAGATAGAGAAGGAGATAAATCCAAAGGAGATAGGGTAAATTGGTTTTTTTCTTTTTTTTCAAAAAAAAAAAATTTAAAAAAAAAACCCTCTCCCGATTGAGTATGCGATTCGCGTCACGTAAACGAACCGGGACACTCGGAAACCCCGCGAAGGAGGAAGCTCAATCCAATGAGGAAACCGACCTAAACTCAGACCAAGACCCCAAGATGATGTTTATCTGGGGTTTGGGGGGAGTAAGTCGCCAGGCAGGAAGTTGTACCCAGCCAGGAACGGACCAATAGGGTGGATGGCAGATAGCAATGACCACCAGGGGGGAGGTCAAGATGGTCAGCCGTGCGAACCGCAGCGGAGAAGCTTATCAGGAGAAAAACAAGGCAGACAGGTTGATTGAGATAGTCGACTGGAGACAGGGTGGTAGTAGGTAGGTAGTGTAGATAGATAGGTGAAGAGAAGGGAAGAGGGGGTGAAATTGATTAGGTATTATTATTGATAGATTGATGATTGATAGATAATCAACAATAATGTAGTAGAATCGGGGCAGTACAAGAGCGGAACCGGAGCGATATCGATGACTGATCGAATGGATCAGCTATCAAACCAACGAACGATGATAGGGCGTGTAATGGATCCCTGATCTAGGACAATTGTGATTTGATGGAGTCAGAGCAGGAAGCAGTAGGAATAGGCAAAGAGGGTAATAGTGGGTATTATTAGATGTAAATTGTAAGTCGTCGATTGAGTTGATGTATAGTTTGATGATGTAACTGGGGAGCGAATATTGTCCCAGTCAAGCTCAGTTTCACCTCAAGCTAAAGAAAAAGTTGAAATTTCGAACGAAAGAGAGAACGAAAAGAGAGAAAGAGAAAAAAAAAACTAGGAGAGAATGAGACGACGCAATGATTAATATTGGCGTTGACAAAGTAATAGCATCATGAAAACGATCAGGTAATGAGAATTGAATCAGTCATCTCGATCAATAACAGAAACGAAGGATGGGCATCGGAGATGACGCCCTTGCTCCGAATCTCTCCATTTCGCTCACGTAACAGATACACGCTTGTTGGATGTCATGTTCACCCGCCATGGTGGTTCCTGCTGCGTTGCCGATAACTCTAAGCTTGCTGATTGGGTCGACGGCGGGGCGGGTTGCCGAGTTGGGCTTGGTATTACGTACAGAAATACCCTGCTTTGTCATTTGTACTGTCATTGGAAGAACATTCAAACTGGAGGTTGGGTAGGAATTTTCATTTAGATCGAAGCAACTGTATCTGGAGGTAATTATGTATAGGTCAAGGGAGGTATCTTCGGTATCTTCAATTCCACCTAATCTACACCTAAGCAACTAGCCCAAAATAAGAATTAAAAGAAAAAAAAAACTCCCAGATCTCACAGCTCTCTGCATGATTGTTTCCCCTGCAGAACCAATCACATCCCCCCGATAACACTGTCCACTCACCAATCACACGCACCCAATGTCTCCCAATCCAGCCTAGTGGCAGCCCGGCAACGGGGATCGGCCCTGCAGGCGGAGTTTCCCCACATCCCTTACGGAGACGGCAATCTGACTCTATGTAAATCTCCCGGCGTTCATTGGGTCTCTCCTTCCCGGATGGCGAAAAAGCTCAATTTCTCCGCCACAATGCACCTCCAAAAGACCTCTCTGTTACCTAAGAAATACTCCGGACTCTGGAGAGGTCTGCTCCGGCGCGGACCTCCCCTCCTCATGATTCATGATTCATGAGCAACTTGGCGCCCATGGACGGAAATTGGGCTTGTGACTAAACTAGATCTTTTGGTCTGCATGGAATTACTAACCAGATTCATCAAGGAAAGTTACTAACAATCTATCAGAATGTACGACGTACCATTGTACCACCTACAACCTAATCATAATAATAATAATAGCAATAATAATATACTTTATGCTAATCCTTCTTCCAGTTCACATGCAAGCCACTCTCCCAATAATCTTGTATTTCGTTACCTAATATCAATGGCAATCTCAATCTATCGCATGCGTCTTGCCATGCATCCAGGCGCATTGCAGCGTGTCCAGCCCAATAACCTTCTTGGGTTCCTATCAATATTATCAAATGCCTCACATCATACCGATGTAGTTATCATCCAGCCTTTTCTTCCTGCAGATTGACAGCTGTTGTGCAACCTTACTGACGCCCAACTTTGAGGCATTTTTCCTCTTCTTCTCTCTCATTCCCCCTTTCACAGGAGGCGGCTGTTGTGACTATCTACGTTACCTATCAGACTTGATTATTATCAACAATCATCATGATGTTGCACAGTACGTAATATCAACTGGGCTGAGTAGATTAGCTTGTGTAAAAAACCCTCGACGGCCATGCTGCGTCACATATCCACTGCCAGCGTTGCGTAGATAAGGGGATCGCATGATAATTAAGGTAGCAGTTTAGCATGTACCTTAGTAGTAGCTAGTTCTGGTCACACAGGCCCCTGAAGAACCACCGATGAATCTCCGCCCACGATCATCTACCCATCTGGTCACCTGACTCAAGATCTAGACCTCGTTCGAAGGAGGATATACAACAATATGTTAACTATATTTATTGTTCATCTCAAGACAGACGTCCCAACACGGACATCCATACTATCCATATCCAATTTCCTTTTTTTCTCTTTCAAGCTTTCATTCTCATCCCAAACCCAACGCCAAAAACACCATGCTATAGATACAGCGCAAAATGGCCACCATTGAAGACAAAGAAAAATAACTAACCTCCCTCTCTCCAAAAAATAAAAAATAAAGTACAGATGATCTGCACTCATCTATTCAGTGAAATTGCGCAACTTCGTCAACTCATCCAGCAGCTCCTGCAGCTCCCCATCGGAAATCTTATGCTGCAAACTCGGAATCAACGACTTCGCTTCCTCAGCATTATCACAGCACAAACTCCCTATTCAATCGTCAGTGACCAATATTCTCGAGCGGGAAAATAACGAATACATACCCAACTGCGACCGCTCAAACATCTCCAGCTCCGTATGCGAGTTCAATAACCGCTCCACAGCCTTGATATTCTCCTCATCCTTAAACCGAGCAAACACCGCCAAATAATCCAGAGTTTTCGTCAGGTTTCTGCAACAAGATGAAAGAACAAAGTAAGCGAGCCATCCATTTCAATTCTATTCCCTAGAGAACTCAGGCATTGTCTGCCGGTATCCATCATATCGCAGCGTATCTTCCTTCCTCCCGGGGGAGAGGGAAGGGTAACGTATATTCAACACCAGGGAACTCACTCAGGCTCCTCGTATTTCTTGCCTCCACGGCGCTTATTTTCCAGCACTTTGTTGATGACTAGTCGCGCTTCGGAGAGCGAGAGTGTATGTGTGTTTTGGTCGGAGCCGAGTTTGAGTGTGGATGCGGCTTCGAGTTCGCCTTGGGGGAGGACGCGCTTGCGGTGCGTCGCCGGGGGTAGTTGCACACTCATGTTTGTAGAGGTGTGTTATTTGGGCGGAATTAGTTTTCTTTTTCCTCCTTGTAAGGCGCACGCTTAGAATTGATTGTTATTTGGGGGGGAAGAGTTAGTCGTTGGTTTGGGGGAATGAGGCTGTTATGAGATCGGGAAACTCTGCGCAGGTTTGGGGTGGGAGGGGAGCCGGCAGTTTTGGGCGGTGAAGCATCTTGACCGCCTTTCGATCTATACAACGGCTGCTACTAATAGAGCGACCACCTAACTACAACTAGGTACCTAGGTTGGTAAATAATTAGGTATCTTAGGTGTAGATCAAACAAAGGGAAAAAAAATTCATCTGAAGAGCGGAATGGGTATCTATTCCAACGCTGTGTAGTATGTGTGTAAGTGTGAAGGTCTATATACATTCCTAATCTCCCCATAGCCTGAACGCCATATGCTATGCGACAACCCATTAAACCTTTCGAAAAGCCACCTCCTGCGGGATACGGAAACTAGCGCAGAACATCTGCTTGTTGGGGCTGACTAGTCGTACGTTGTGGATGGCCAACTCCAATTCCGTATTCCCCGTGCCTCCAACCCGGTCCTCCGTCGTGATGGTGTATCCAAGACGCTCCGAAACCCGCTGGCATATATCAACGTGGTCATCCCGTTCGTCAGCGGAATGACCCGAGAAACAATACACATGGATCATCGGAAGCGCCTGCGACGTGTGCGGCGCAAACAGCTCTTCCTTGCCCGCATAAAGCCCGGGGAACGCGTCCAGGAACTCGATCGCAGTGGCCGGGAGGTTCATCACATAATGATCAACGACTTGCGGCCGATGATAGATCTCCGGCGGAGGCAAGGGGGGCTGGTCCTCTTTCTTGACGCTGCGTCTCTCTCTCCGGGGCCGAGGCTGGATGGTCACAGTGACGGGGTCTGCGTCCAGAAGCGCCTGCGAAGACCAGCGGATGAACTGCCGTCCATCCTTATTGAACGGGGTCACGAATTGTTGCACCTTATTCCGCGTGACAGCGTCCTCCATCACCTCGAACCCGTGGGGATTGAGATCATTCGCCCAGACGAAGAGCTTCTTCTTGCCTGCGGGGATGGCAAACGGTCCAACACCAGCCATGACATCGCAGACCATTTCGCCGGAGCGGAACTTGTTCACGAGCCGCCGATGCTCGGTCTCCAGACGGCTATTCCAGTATACGCGGGAGAAGTCGAAACGGAACTCGCAGTCCTGCTCGTGCTGGATCACATTCATGTCATTGTCGCCGGCGAGGAGCTCAAGGGGAAATGTGCGGAACTCGCTCTGGGCGCCAACATCCTCCGTCTTGCGAATGACCGTGCGAAGATTTGGGTTTTTGTCCAGTAGGATATCGGCAATGATGTTCTTGTAGGGAAGATATTGTTCTCGGAGGTTAAGATGCGCTGTTGTCTTTGTCAGTGCTGAGACTTCGAGTGGAGCAGAGAAGGAGGGAGAAGGGATTGCAACGTACAGATATGCCCAACCTGCGTGAACCCTTGAGGAATCTCCTCCAGCAGGGTTTCCGGTAAAATCGAGGATATGATATCCGCTAGGAACCAATTAGTCCTGCTCCTCCCAAATACAACCTAGGATTCGATCCAAACCTACCATAAGTCCAGTAACCATATTCCAGCGTCAGATCGTAACGGTCCAGCCCAACCGTGCCCTTTTCCACGAGCTCGCTAATTTTCGGCGACCACGTCGTAGCATCTATCAACAATCAGAACAGTCACCATATAATCGAACATGTCGTCTCACCATCATATTTGACCTCTTCCTTCAACAGCAAGCACTTTTTTACCGCATCCTCAGTCCTCACCTCCTGAATTGAGCTGAGTCGTGGCAATGCCAGGAGATCCCGGCTCTTGTGTAGTTCTCCGCGCACCCTGGAGATGTCCGATGGCTTAAAAATGGTCGCAGCCGAAAGCGGTATTGTCTTTTTGAAGAACGAGCGGTCCAAAACCCGCATTGCGCGATTCACTGGGGGTCGAAACATCGTGGGGATGTCGCTGTTAAGCGGTTTGGAAATATCGGAGTCGAGGTCCATCGGTAGCGCGTAGTCGTTTGGATGGGTTTGAAATAATGGTATTTTGCGAGTTAATGGTCCTTTATTTCATCATTTGTCTGTGTTGTGGTATTCTTTGGGTTTCTATCTGGAGATAGGGATTTTTTTTGGGCTGCGGTTTATCAGCACGTGATATGATCTCGATCATGATAAGATCAGATCAGATCTACAAGTTTGAATTCAGAATGATATGGATATAACATTACGAGAATTCAATCAACCGCTTCATGTTATTCTTATTCATGGATTAATCCCAGCGCGATTCATATAAGCCCGAAATTGCTATCTACGGCAGAAGTCCATAATACTTCCATGCTCACTAGGTCCAACTTTCCCCCACAGTTCACATAACCCGAAATTGAGAAAGAAAAAAAACCACGAAAGAAACGCGAAAAATGAAACCAAAACGCCTTACCTTTAATCAAGTCGGGGTATCATACAACAAATAAGCAGGTTTCCATTCACCTCCCATTCAACCCCGCAATAACATTCCTATCCAGCTCCCTCTGCGCCTCCAGCCCCCGAATAACCTCCTTCAACCGCATTATTTCCTCATCCTTCTTCTTCAACGCAATCCTCGAGATATCCCTTCCGCGACTAATCCCCTTAGTCTTCAAATCCTGCCTATTCAATAACATTGTCAGCTCCTCCTGGGCGCGTCTCGGGACCACCGCCCCATGACTCTCCCAAATCTTGACTGCCTGCAAAGCCAGCTCCGAGGGCTCCCCTGTATCCGTCGACAACGCATTCCGATACTTACTCGGGGTCGGGGTTGACGAGATGTCAGCCGATGAAGGAGGAAACCGATTCGAGCGGGCCCCGGACGAAAATATCGACGTCGGGGTCAAAGAGGCGACCGGAGGATCCTGCATTTGTGCCAACTTTCTCTTTCCGGGGGACGTGAATATATCGGTGCGTGCTTCCTTGTGTGGACTGGGGGATGGGTGGTCGGAGGCGAAACTCACAGTCGCCGTACTGGTTCCATCTCCGATTCCGGTTCCAGAGGCCGGCCGGCCGAAGTCCAAATGTCGGGGGGTCGGTTGCGACAATAACTTTCCGAGTGCATCGTCATCGTCCATGTCGACGGTATCGTCCCACTTGAACTCGTCAGCGTCTTCCGACATCATACGTGCTTTGGCGCTTTTGGATGGGGTTTCGAGCTTGGCTGCAGGTGCAGTGCGAGTTGGGCGTTCAGTCTGCGGGGTAAGGAGCCCGGTTTGATAGACATTGTTGCGAGACTGTTTAGATGGGGCCTGGGGTGTTGCGAATGGTTCGGAGGACGAGTTGGAAATGACGGCTAGTTTTTCGCGAGCTTCAGCGTCGCTGGCCCACAGGAAAAAGTTACATCGTTTATGCATGTCGAGCTGGCAGGTGTAATCTGGAGTATATGTTAGGGTATAAACTAATTTTAGTGCCAAGGAACATACACCATCGTCCGCGGTTATCGGTGTACTTCGTCTGTCGCTTAGCGGCTGGTAAACGTTGGTGACAGTTGCAGAACCATTGGCCGTCCACAAAGAGGCCTCGTAGGGGGACGCTGGTGCGTGGAGACGCAGCGTTTTTATGAGGAGAGATCATGACGACGGTGAGTAATCAAGAAACTGTGGATGAAATTCCGTCTCCAGAGAGGTAGAAGTGAGGTACTAAGTTAAGTTAGATAAGGAAGTAAGTCGGTCAAGTTGTTGAATCTGGGGGAGGTCGCCATGGAAACAACCATCGACGTCACACCTCCCGTGGCGGGGCTCGTTCCCGTTCCTTACTTCTGGAGTCATGTAGCTAAATCTGATAATACAGATACGGTATACAAGGTATAATTATTAATAATATGTCATCTCTATGTATCATTGATGTTGTATCTGTATTTCTATCATACGTATAGACTCTACAACTCAAATCATATGCAGACGAATCATCGTTCGTCATCTCTACCAACCCAATGAAATGCTAAGCAACAACTCAAAACCAATGCAAGGGTATCTATCGCAACCAAGGTTGCTTATTCGGCAAGAACCATGCGCAGCATCATTCCGAAAGAATCGGACAGTTTCAGAATTTCCATCACTTCCGGCTTGACTGGCTCGCCAGCCGAACGGCGAAGGTGATCTTGCATCTTCGACCGGCGTCTGCGTTCGGCGCTGATCGGGTCGTTGTCTTCCTCCTCGTCAAGTTCGTCAGACGGTTCGGAATCTTCATCGGAGATAGCGAGATCTTCAAGGTCGGCCTATAAAATATGATTAGAATATCTCATCTGGTTCGTCTCCCATCCCTGATTACATAGAAAGACAACCTACCTCAAACAGCCCAAAATCGCTACCTTTGAAGGTTGCACTACCCGGGAATCCCTCAGTGCCGGTTCCCTCGGCCGCCATCTTCTGACGTGTCTTGTTGAGATGCCAGCGTTTCCGATCCTCGTGCCACTGGATCAAGGCGTTGATCTCCTCAAGCGCCTTGTCCTTATCGATCTGGCCAACATCCTTGGCCCCATGAAGCAGAGCATTCATATCCAGGCGACCACCACGTGGTCCTTGTCGGAGGAAGTTCAGGATATCTTCAATCCAGGCCATCAGAGAGCCGAAGAGTCCGTTGTCATGAAGATGCACTTCGTGGACAAATTTGTAGAAGTTGTGTTGGTGGCGTTCGCAGAGATCGATGAAGGCCTGGACCGTCTGATTGGGGTCGGCGGACACATCCTGCCGCTGGCATTTCTCAATCACTGCGATGGCATCATCGGCAAACTGGGCGAAATCGGTGATGCTGTTGTAGACATTTGCAGATTTGTAAACACGCACAAGCGGCTCATAGAAAATCGTGAAGAGGTCCCGGAACAGTTGAAGGGTGACCGGTTCTTCCACGATACCGAGCATCATGGCCTTATCACGCTGGCGCGTGTAAAGCTTGAGGAGTTGTTTGATGTGTGCAAACCACTGTGCTCCTTCGCGCATCTCTTCGTCGACATTATCCACGGCAAAGTTCCAGGCGACATATGAATTGAACACCTTCTCGAACTGCTCCGGAGTCAGCTCATGCGGCAAGTACTCCGACCGTAGGATGGAGACGATGAGGTCGACATCCTCTGCCTCGGACTCAGCACGGATTTCGTTCTTCACTTCCTCATCTGCTTCAGCAAATGCCTTCAGTTTCTGGCAAAGGATCGGGTCGTCAACCTTCGCGGCCAGCGCGTCGATTGATCTCTGGAAGGCCCTGATTCCATCGTTCAAGGTCATGGAGAAAATCCGCTGTAGGAGAGATCGGGAACCAAAGGGTTGAGCCAAAAAGAGATCGAGAACACCGGACATCACTGCTGCAGGATTTGCAATCCGGATCACATTCTTCAGCAACTTGTACGGCACCAGAGAATGGATTCTCTTGAATTGAGCAAACAACTCGGGGGAGTTATCCTCGGCGAGAAATAAGTGATAAAGTGTCGCGGCGACCCTAGAGCCTGTTAGTAATGGCTGACAATAGGACTGTAATTCTAACGCACTCGATTCTTAACCATTCTGCGAACTTTTGATATTGAGGGCTCAAGTCCTGGATTGTGTCCTTCTCTTTAATCTCTGCGAACAGTTTCGTCAAACCGTCTACGTAGATAGACAGTCAGCACGGCAGATTGGTAATGGGTTGGATATAGTGCACTTACTGCTCTCCACAATATCTCGACGGAACTTCTCCATGTAGACGTCCAACTCAGCGGCACGTTGCCTGGCGATCTCATAGAAGCGTTTTTGTTCCTCTATCCGAATAGCATCCGCCGCCTTCCTTCGCTGCATATCCATTTGTTCTTCTTCGTTTAGCGTGATTGGCTCTCCCATGAGGAATTCTTCTAGGCCCTTCGACTCGGCGGCGCGCTTGTTTTGCAATAACGTCCGGAGGAACGCTCGAAGCGAAACACGCTGTTCCTCTCGATAGAGTACGCCTTCTTGGGGGATCTCTCCGGATGCCCGAGGTGACTTAGACTTGCCCACAGCGGAGCGCAAAGAAGAGCGGGACAACGAGCGATGAAGGCTGGGATTCCCCGGAGTCAAAAACGTTCCCGTCTGTGCCTCCTCGGGAGTGCTTGTGCTCTGTGTCGAGAGGGACGAGACCGATGAAGCGTCATCGTCCCCGTAGCCAAAGAAACTTGTGGAAGCGGTAGAGGACTTGTTCTTGCGAGGGAGGGGTGGCAAGGGTTTGCCAGGAAATTCGGTGCGAAGGCGCTTCTGAAGTTTTGCGAACTCGCCATATCGCCGGGCAACATAAATCTCAGGCTTTCCTTCGCGTCGGACACGAAGGATGAATTCCTACGTGCAAATTAGTGACGGGGTCCATTAACATTGCATCACAAAGATATCGCCTTACCGCATGCTGATGATACCGCACTGTCCGTCGAACGGACGTCACTCGTACTGCGGCGACGTTGATATCCCAGCCGTTAATGGCATCGCCCTCGGGCATATTCACCAACAGCCCTTTTTCATTTGCACCGCGATCGACGACTTCCATCTCTGAAAACTGTATCCGTTCCTCGTAGCCCGAGGCTGTGGGGATTCCCGACACCATCATCAGTTCGACGAGCTTCTCACATTTTCGGGCGAGTTTTCGGCGCTTTGTCTCTTCCAATCGATCTTCGGTCGATGATACATTCTTGTTTGCGAACGACTCTAAGAACTGTGTCGGGGAGGTCAGTAAGCTCCGAGACACCATCCCCGCACCCAATTACCGGTTGGGAGGGGGCGACGTACCACTTGTAATTTATCCTGCCAGAACTCCTTCTCGCGGGCCTTGTCAAGAAACGGGAAGTTTCGCACATGATGGACAAATATATATCGCAGGATCGGTAGCTCCGAGTCGACGGGGGCGACTTCGCCGAATTCTGATCTGAAGGGGGCACCGAAGCGTTGGAGGGCGGTGGGGGAGTTGAGCTCGGAGATTTCGCTTTCAACCTGGCGGGCAACGAGTTCGCGCTTGAGGTCTGTTGTCATGAGTGATGTGATTCATGTGAATGGACTTTTATCAACATACAGTGTTCTTGCTTTCCAGTCAGGATCTGACCCGGCAGAGGGTCATTACTGTTGGGGGATTCCGAGGGTCGGACGGTATGATGGTCCGAGGTCATGATGTGGAATTGATCACCACGGTCGTTCCAGAAAGATTAAAATGATGATTCACACGCGCATGTATTCTTATATAGATAAATCCAGCGAATCCCAAACAGGTAAATGAGGTCGTGGGGCTTGGGAATAGGGCAGAAAATCCGTCTGCCTAGCGGGGGTCCAATCTGGGGGGAGGCAGCGTAGGATGACGTTTATTTTTTTATGCCGAGAAGTCCAAGTGGGCGGGAGGAAAGTTCCACAATGGATTCTTACCTGCCTAACCTGAGCAAGTAATTGAGTGGATGAGTAAGAGTTAGGTTAGGTTAGGTTGAAGAGAAAAGAAATAGTAGAGGGGGGAGAGAGAGAGAGAGAGAAGGGGGGAAAGAAGGTGGTGGGGGAGAAGAGACAGAGAGAGAGAGAGAGAGAGAGAGTGCGAAAGAGGAAGGCACGGGTTGTCGTCATAAGAAGGAAAGAAGGACAGCAACTTTAATTAACTCTGATTTCCCTCCTTTTTTTTTTCTCTCCTGACGCGTCGTCTGCTTTGCTCAGCCCTGTGGTCCCCGCTGCCTATTTGGACTGATCGTCCCAGGGTCCATGTTTAACTATCGATGTCTCTCTCTCTATTTATGGGTCTTTCTATTATTATTATTATCTATTAATAATATTTATTATTCTACCTAATCCACTTAACACTATCGAGTAGTAGCCAAAAACTACAAACTAATAATATTCTTGATTTATCGCTAGGCAATCATCTTCATTTTCCATTTTTATATGTATTTTTTTTAATAAAATCTAAATCTTAGAAATATCTTATTACAAAATACATCAGATCAAGTGGTTTGATCTGAGACATCACACAATGCTTTTTTTCTTCTTTTCAGCACTACCCACCCAACTAACTAGTAATATCTCCATCCAAAATATCCCTCTCCAGATGCCCATCTTACCCTCTGAAGGCAGTCGGGATGACCTCATCGTGGGATATTTATAGCTAGCTTAATTATCACCCACCCTATACAATCGTCGCATTTAAATGAATTCGCCCCGGAGAACTCCCATCACTTTCATCGATCCATCGCTCTTTGAACGCCACTGCCAAGTTCATCATGCCCAAGAACTCAGTCAAGAACGCGGTCAGATCTCCAATCCACCCACCATTCTCCG
Organism: Aspergillus nanangensis; assembly: GCA_015844325.1. Lineage (NCBI taxonomy): Eukaryota > Fungi > Ascomycota > Eurotiomycetes > Eurotiales > Aspergillaceae > Aspergillus > Aspergillus nanangensis. The sequence goes on along the minus strand of VCAU01000010.1, from coordinate 227,822 downwards.
CCAACAAGTTACCTCATCGAACGATCTGCTCTTTTCATATCTTCTCTAGGACTAGCAGATTCCTGTCATATCGGCACTTGCAGGGCTTCTAGAACCCCGGCAGACGCACCTTACGTGCTTCATCAGCCTAGTCTGGGAGATCTTTTGTTCTCCTGGTGATTGGCTTACTTGTCAGCTTCTAGGATGGCGTATCGTCGCAGTTGACGGGTTGATCTGACCCAAGAAACTATCTTCCTTCCTGTTTCCACGACCCGAGGGATCATGGCTTACCCTAATCTAATGGCCGAACACCGTCAGCATAGGTAGGTGTGTACTGACTCCTAGGGTTACGCGCCCCCAAAATCCATATCTGCGGAGGACATGCTACTTCATATTATTCCACGCCATGTCGACTTCAGATATCAGACCAAGTCGAAAGAAAGTAGTGAGGGGGACAGGAGGCTCAGCCGAAGAGCTAGCCACTTTTATACGCAGAGAAGCCTCGGTTCCTCGGCATCTCACCAAGTTGATCGGAACTACTCCATACCCCAGATTTCCCAATTCAACCCGGAATAAGTCACCTTTATATGGCCCGAAACCAAAAGCAAAGCACGCAGCCGGCTTATTTCAAAAGACATCATCTCTCTTGCTATCTCTGCCTCTCTTTTACCCCGGACCTGAATCTTGTTTTTCTTTGTTTCCGAATCGTTCTCCACCGCTGCAGTTCACGTGAAGCGGGCCAATTATTCCTCCAATCCAATCCATCCCGATATAGATGATATACATTATATAAGATGGATTCAGACTATTTAGAATACTTCAAAACAATTCCCCAATGTGCCGACATCATTAATCGGCCAGCCGTGAGGGTCGGGGTATCAAAGCCATCCAAAGCGATGTCCCACCAGAACCCGCTCTTTAACAAGACCGTGACGCACAACGATGGACTCAAAAAGCAACTATATCTACTTCGAGACGAACTGGATGCACAAGGTGCTCCAGACCGCGAAGGGTATCTCCTTCTGGAGCTAGGCGGCGGCGTGGCAGGCCAGGACGGTATTGCCCATGGAGGATTCCTCTCCATCGTTATGGACCAAGTCACTGGAACCTTGATTGGATTGACCGGGTTAGAGGGGGGACTTGGGATGTATACGGTTGCTCTGAATCTATCCTATCACAAACCCGTCTTTGTGCCGTCGGTGATTATAGCTACGGCCAAGATCTCTCGCATCGAACGTCGGAGAATTCACGTTGATGCGTCCATTGTCGATATGCAAGGGGATACATGTACGACTGCGGAGGCAATATTTGTACAGAAGCGACCCGAGACGCTTTGAGATGTCGTTTCCATCAGCGATTAGAAAGATTTGTTATTTCTAGGGAGGGCTCCACCTGTTTTGAGTCGAGAGTTGTTGTGGATTGTTGCATGTTTCATGGAGATATGTTCCTGTACAGCGTGGATTTCAAAGTATATAGACCAATATCATGTCTGAACGATGGAATTATAAGTCGCCCGTTAGACGATTTCCATTTTTCCTAGTTACCTACATACCCAACTAAGCATATAACAGCTGTCTACAGAGACAGCCTAAGGAATCTAAGGTAATTGTTATGCTGGATCATAGTATAGAAACAAGTACGTGGGAGTCCCGTGTGGATTGCTCACAATATCGTCACTTCCCTTCAGTCACAATCTCGTAATGGGCTTGATCACCTTGGATCTTTCACAATTTAGGCAACCGTTGAAACCGTGATGTTTCAGTACCAGCCAAATTAAGTGTAAATCTTGGTAGGTACTGGATATAACGGTTACGTTGGGATGATTTCGATAAAAACCTCATGTCACCTGCTCTACCTTCATCTAGCCAAAATTCAAATCTCACTATACTTCTTAAGACTATACTTCCCAAAAATCCTTATTATTCTTATTTTCGCATAACTTTGCCTAGTGATATGGTCAAAACGGCATCACCTATTCGATGGAAAATCTGGGTCTCTGCCTGCCTAACCCAAGGGGATACACATCTGGCATCGATGCTATCATGATAGCACAGAATGATGTCAAAATGTACATTTCTGTATGCCTACATAGGTTTAAATAAAGGCAAGAATCCCCCGAGAGGCTCTTTTGATTATTCCCTCTTTCATATCTCTCCTCATCTCAACTCAACACATCCCAATGTCCGACCAACACATCCAACGCCCAACCAACCCATCTTCTAATATCGTCGATAACTGCTCCCACAAGCTCAATAAATCACTTCATATCTACAAATTAATTAATTCGACCTACATCATGGGTCCTCGTCGTCCCGTCATCGAGCGAGCCGCTGCCGTCATGCCATGCATCGCTGTCCCCTGTGGCCCTGACGGACACATCAGGATGCCCTTCCTGAACAAACGAACTGCCACCTACCGTGCCTGGCGATACCCCCAGAGCGGCGGGTCATCGCTGACTGCCCCTGTGCTTCCCGAGGGCAACCTGGACAAGAACACCTCGTCCATGAGGGAGCTCAAATGCCCATGCGAGGACCGGATCTTGAGAACCCTGACGTTCATCAAAGACTGTCCTCCATTCCACCTCTTAAATACCAAAGAGGATGGCCTGGATTTTGTCCAGGGAGCTCTGAGCTCTCTTGAGGAAGCGGTGGCCTGCAAAGCGTACGAAGGAGCGTGCAGCAGTATCTCCGATCCCGACAACTGGGACTTGATCTTCGGCACCTGCCAGCAAGCGTTGTACCTTTGCCAGCGGCTCTATGACTTCATGGTCACCATGCATTTTGAATGCTACGTGACTGCAGTTGAACCGGTCGAAGATGACTCGGAGTGCCAGCCACTTATGCGGGAAGGGCATGGCGTTGCCACGGTCGAGGAGAGGGCTACGCTCCTGGGACAGGAGGCCTTTGTTCAATTCAGCCGGTTCCATTCGGTCATTACTCAGCTCCTTCGAGTCTTCCATGCCTATCATACAGGCACAGTGTTTAACGAGGAGAATTGGGCTATTATGCGAGAAGAGGCTTTCAACTTGGCGCTTCAAGCAGACTCTCTCCAGTTTCGATCTGGCCCTGTCTAAGCAGAGGAGTTGCGAGTGACTGTATGAACCTTTATAGGACGACAATGATTTTTTTTATTTTTCTTTTGGAGGGGTTCTGTTTAATTAATTATTGCTTTTTTTTTCTGTCTCATGTACCTCTCTCTTATTAGAGAGAGTGTTTCTTTCTGTCTGGTTATAATCGTTAATGTTTTGTACCAGCTATCAGATAATTCTTCCGACTAGTATGCATAATCTGTAGAATTGTTAGTCTTCCTTATAATATTCACAATGGAAAATTGGTTTTCAACATATCTGCTGGTCCCGAAAAGGATGTGAATAAGAAGTAGTTGAAAGTAGGCCGTAACCTTAACGTACTTAACGTAACTTACCTTACTGTGTATGTATGTATTATTTGCCAAGGCTGGATCCGCATTCCAGTCAGCCTGGCTGGCTTCAAGCCATCAACCACGCCTCTCCCTCTCTCGCCCCCAGGAATTCATTCCATTCTCCCTCGCTGCATCTCGTGTTCTTTGTTCGGGACATGTCCAATCGTTTGCTCCCATCCGAACTGTTTTTCTTCCTGTCCCAAAGGGTATGAATCGGGGCCTCCCCCAGTCGAGCAGACGCCGCCTTCGATCGGAGACGACGATAAGCGCCCCCAACACAAACACCACCTCTCACCTAGACCATCCGATGATATACACCTGAATTTAGTCGAGTAACCCCCCATAGATACATTATTCAGCCATCATGGGTAGATTTGAAGCCGATGACAATTCCGAATTTCTCCCCATGACCCGTCCTCGGTCCTCCACCTCCCATACCTCCTCCGATTCGGGCCTATCCGTCGAGTCAGCGTTCATAGGCAACAATATATACGACAAGCCATCTAATGGAAATATACCGTCCGCAAACGATGCCAGGTATCGCGATGTCGAGGATGGGGAACCAACCGCCGACGAGCCCTTCCTCCCTACCTCTGAGAAGGGCTCGGGAAGTCGCGCGCGCCGCATATTCTGGGGCCTGTTGTCCCTCTGTCTGGCGGGGTGGGTGCTAGCATTTGTCTTGTTCCTGACCCAAGGCCGGGGCAATTTTGAAGCTACGTCCGAGGCGTTACAGCAACATGAGGCGGATGCGAACGCTGGGATCACAAGCTCCGGGAAACCTATCACGCTGGATCAAATACTCGAAGGCAAATGGTACCCCCACTCCCACGACATCTCATGGATAGCTGGACCGGCTGGAGAAGATGGGTTGTTGGTGGAGGTTGGGGAAGACCAGGGAGAGGGTTACTTGCGGGTCGATGATATTCGTAGTCGCAGTGGCGGGGATGTTGACAACATGCAGAACAGGGTATTGATAAAGAAACCCCTTGTACATGGCGGTGGGCATGCCTTTGTTCCGCAAAAAACGTGGCCCAGCCCCGATCTGAAAAAGGTGCTACTTCTGTCTGATTACGAGAAGAACTGGAGACACTCGTACATTGGGAAGTACTGGATCTTCGACGTGGACACCCAAACGGCAGAACCGCTCGACCCTGCTCTTCCTGATGGTCGTGCGCAGCTTGCCATTTGGGCGCCTACCTCTGATGCTGTGGTCTTTGCAAGAGACAATAACTTGTACCTGCGGAAGCTCTCTTCAGATCAGGTGATCCCGGTAACAAAGGATGGCGGCAAGGATCTTTTCTACGGTGTTCCTGATTGGGTGTATGAAGAAGAAGTCATCTCCGGCAATAGTGTGACCTGGTGGTCGAATGATGGGAAATATGTTGCCTTCCTGCGGACAAACGAATCGATTGTCCCCGAGTATCCCGTCCAGTATTTCTTGTCGAGACCGTCGGGCAAGAAGCCACTCCCCGGACTGGAGGATTATCCCGAAGTCAGACAGATCAAGTATCCTAAATCTGGCGCTCCAAACCCCGTGGTCAACCTGCAATTCTACGATGTCGAAAAGAACGAGGTATTCCCCGTCGAGGTTCCTGATGATTTCGCCGACGACGATCGGATAATCATCGAAGTCGTGTGGGCTGCGGAAGGCAAGGTGCTCGTCCGGGCCACCAACCGTGAAAGCGACTTGCTAAAAATCTTCTTGATTGATACAAATTTGAGAACCGGGAAAGTGGTGCGACTGGAAGACATCGCTGGCATGGATGGCGGATGGGTCGAACCGTCTCAAACAACGAAATTTATCCCAGCGGACCCGCATGCTGGACGGCCTGATGACGGTTATATTGATACAGTCATCCACGATGGCTATGACCATCTCGCGTATTTCACTCCCCTAGACAACGCTGAGCCCATCATGCTCACGACAGGCGAGTGGGAGGTGGTGAGTGCCCCGTCTGCAGTGGATTTGCAACGAGGTCTCGTATATTTCGTCGCCACAAAGGAAGCACCCACGGAGCGCCATGTGTACCAGGTTCAGCTGGACGGATCAAACCTCAAGCCATTGACTGATACGTCGAAACCGGGCTACCACGACGTCTCGTTCTCTTCAGGAACTGGATACGCACTGCTCAGCTATCAGGGGCCCTCAATCCCATGGCAGGCGATCATCAACACCTCAGGGGACAATGTGGTTGTCGAGGTCACGATTGAGGAAAATCCGGATCTAGCTCGCATGGTGGAGACGTTTGCGATTCCGAGTAAAATCTTCCAGAACGTGACAATCGATGGCTTCAACCTGCAACTAGTGGAGCGTCGACCCCCACACTTCAATCCAGCTAAGAAATACCCTGTCCTTTTCTATCTCTACGGCGGACCGGGCTCCCAAACCGTGGACCGCAAGTTCACCATCGACTTCCAATCGTACATCGCCTCGAACCTGGGTTACATTGTGGTCACGCTGGATGGACGAGGCACCGGGTTTATCGGACGCAAGGCGAGGTGCATCGTCCGAGGAAACCTCGGGCACTATGAAGCATACGATCAAATTACCACGGCCAAAATGTTTTCCGAGAAACCCTACGTCGACGAGAGCAGGATGGCAATCTGGGGCTGGAGCTACGGTGGATTCATGACCCTGAAGACACTCGAGCAGGATGCAGGCGAGACTTTCCAGTACGGGATGGCCGTCGCCCCAGTCACAGACTGGAGATTCTATGGTACGATTTCTACACACGCTGCCATCCACCAGGTCACGGAGAAAACTAACATAGCGTATTGCAGACTCGATCTACACAGAACGCTACATGCACACTCCCCAGCATAATCCCTCGGGCTATGAAAACTCCTCCATCACCGAGATGGACTCACTCAAAGAGAATGTCCGATTCTTGGTGATGCACGGTGCGTCCGATGATAATGTGCATCTGCAGAACACACTCGTCCTGGTCGACAAGCTGGACTTGTCCAACGTGCAGAATTATGATCTTCATTTTTACCCCGATTCCGACCATAGCATCTTCTTCCACAATGCACATACTATGGTATATGATCGTACGTTTCCCCATTCGTTTCTGCCAACGAAATAATCCCCTCCCCTGAGACTAACAATTGCAGGTCTTTCGAAATGGCTCGTGAATGCATTCAACGGCGAATGGCATCGCATCGCGAATCCGGTTCCTGAGGATTCGATGTGGAAGCTGTTCAAACGGGCCTTGCCCGTGTTTGCACAATAAGGTGATGTATATTCGCTATTATATTTGGGATTATTGTATATAGCGCAGATCGGCTTTGGAGTTCGGCGCAATGAATTTGGCTACTCGATCCACATGTCATGTCATTTAACACGAATCTGATATGATATTAAACACAAGATGTCACCAGCCCAAAGAGTCAGAGAGAAAAAAAAAACATTTGATAAAAGTACTAATTTTCTGTATGTATACATTAAGCCCATCTCGGAACAATCTTCGAAACAACAAAAAAAACAAAACAACAAAAACAACAAAAGGACGAGGGTATTATCCACATAAGTAAGTGACAGGGCAAATCAACCATTACATTAATCCAGATTAGGGAATCCAGTTAAGACGAGGAGGGATGATACCCCCCGCCCTCAATGCCCCTAAACACACTCGACTGCAAGAACTCATCGCGCATAATCGTACTAACATCCGAATTGCGATACTGCAGCAAGTCCTCCCTCTGGAGACCACGCAGCTGCTCCCTCCCAGCCGTGGACAGCGAATGCGTCCGCGAATGATGCCCACTATTGCGATACGGCAACGGCGACAAGCGTCCGGACGGCGACATGCGCCCACTGGACTGGTGGGCGGCCATGCGCGGCGCAAACACCGGCAACGACGAATTACTTGGCAGCGGCAGAAACGAGTCCGTGTCCGTGGACGCACCGCTGAAGCCAGACCGGACCGACAAGGGACGCGCAGTATAGTTTGCGTCGCCGCCGCCATTGCCGTGTCTATCACCACCACTACCACCACCACCGCCCAACATGGGGAAATTCGACACCGAGCTATACAACGTGGACATGTTGGATGTGGCGGACGAGCGCCACGAGTGAACCGCACTGCGCGGGATGGTGATGACCTCCTCCTCGATGGGCAGGGCCTGCTGCATGGCGGTTGCGACATCCGTCGGCTCGGCGGTGGTGCCGGCCAGACGGCTGGACATGATTTTGGCGGACTTGCCGATCCAGAGCATCTGCTCGTGCTCGCGGAGGTAGCGGTCGCCGCTGAAGGATTTCTGGACGATTTTGCGGGTCATCATGCCGAGTTTGCGGCGGTGGTCGCTCTTGTCGTACATGCGGCGGGTGATGAGGGCGACGTCGGTGGGGGTCGGGGTGGAGGAAAGAACAGGGACGGGGGTGGAGGAGAGGGGGTCATCGTCAGCGTATTTGCTCCATTCACCGAGGAGGCCGAGCATGGAGATTTGGGCGCGGGCGAGGGCGACGGCGTCGTTGGGGGCGACGACGGCGCTGAAGCGGGAGAAGTCGTCTGGATCGCTGAGGACGCGGAGCGAGGCGCCGACGTCGGTGCACACGACGGGGGCGCCGGTGAGGGCGGCTTCACCGAGGGCGAGGGGGAGGCCCTCGGAGAGGGAGGAGTTGAGGAATAGCCAGGTGTTTTCGAGGACTTTCATGGGGTCGGCGGTGCCGCAGAGGGTGACTTTGCCGCGGAGACCCTTGGAGGCGATGATTTCCTGGCATTCCGTGGAGTAGGTCGGGGCTTTGTCGATGGCGCCGTAGATGTCGAGGTGGTAGTCGTCGAATTTCCACTGGTTGATGATGATGTCGGCGGCGAGGAGCGCGGTCTTGATGTCCTTGGCGTACCAGACGTGGGATAACATGGTCACGGTTGGACGTGGGGATTTGATCTCCTTGACCGGGGCGAACTTCTGCATGTCGGTGATGCCGTTGACGACGGGGTCGACCTTGCGGCGGAAGATGTTGCGGTGCTGGATGGTGCCTTGACAGGTGCCGATCTCGACTTCCCAGCCCGGGTTGAAGAAGTCGGCGCAGGGGAGGATGATATCGGAGTGATGGAGGGTCAGGGCGGAGGTGATTCGCATCAAGCCCAGGAGGCAGTTGCGCACGAAGGGAGAGAGCTTGCACAGGGCGGAGGAGAGACAGAGATTGGTCTCGCGCCAGCTGATAGCGTGGTCCCAGATCTGCAGGGTGCAGCCTCGCTTCATCTTGCAGACGACGCCGTAGGAGGCGCTGACGCTGTGGTGCGAGGCCTGGAACACGCTGGGGATCTTCTCGGGGATGGGGATGGAGAAGATGAACAGGTAGCGGAACCAAAGCTCGAGAGCGATATCCAGCGTGCCGAGGGTGGGAAGCTCAGTGCGGAACCATTGCGACGATGGGATGGTGTTGGGCATCTCCTGCGTGAGCCAGAGATCGCGCCAGCTCTCTTTGACGATGTCGCTGTTCCAGATCTGCGTCCAGTGGCGTGAGTCTTGGAAATACGTATTGAGATTGACCAGCGCTCTGGTGGCCTGGTGGATGTCCGCCTTGGAAAGGTTCACCGCACGAGCTCCTTTGACGAGCGCCGTGAGAATGGGGATGAAGTTGAGCTTGATATCCAGGTCGCTGGCGGACGTGACGTTGTCGACTTCGGAATCGAGCTTGTTCCGGAACAGACCGTGGGTTGGAGTGAGAAAGTCCAATCCCCACAGAGGAATCACCTTCAGCGACAGGATGTTCTGTTCGGTCTGATGCTTGGGAACACCAAAGTCATTGGCCGATTCACAGATCATATGCCACTTGATCGTCCGCAGCGAGTTGATCATGTCGCGTCGACAGGCAGAGACACCACCGCCTTCGTTGGGCCAGGTGCCCGTATCGGCCGCCATGACATGCAGTGACTTCTCGGTGTCAGATCCAAAGTCCTTGGATCTGGTATTGACCACCGCGTCACCACCAGGGCCGAAGTTGAAGAGATCGCTGATCTTCACGGCGAGAGGAGTCCAGCTGGAGATGTCATCGTCCAGGTCAGCACTGGCCGTGACAGTATCAGCACGAAGATCCAGGTACTTCTTCGCAGCAACCAGGTCTCCACGCTCACGACTACGCCAGTAGGGTGCGAGAGCTTTCTCCCTCCGGAGAAGGCGATCATCCATCCAGCGCACAATAATACCATCGAAGTCAACACGGTCCTTCCAGGCTTTCCAGATCAGAGAACGAGCCCGCGAGGTCGAGACCGGGAACCGCTTAGTCGTGAGACCCAGGAAGCGAGTGAACACATTCGATTTGAGACTTTCGCAATAGAACAGCGGGTTATCATGCACAAAACTGGTGTATCTTGGCTTGGCCAGCACCGCGAGGTAATCGTGCTCAATCATGGGCGGCGTCTGCACTTTGGATCCGTTGAGAGTGGTGAAGATCGTGGGATGGAACTTATGATCGTATAGCCAGCGAGACTCGTAGACGTCGGCCCCCTGCACAAAGGTCGCCTCTGTCACCTTGGAATGAGGAATCCAGCGTTCGACCTTCTGCGGATGGCGAAGGGGAGGTGCACACCAGGACACTGTGCAAGTAATATGCGAAAGAGCGAATTCGGCGCGCAGCAGCTCGTCCCCAAAGGAAGGGTTCTTGCGATAATGATACTTGAAGCGAATGAGATTGCCATCTTTCATGTAAGAACCAGCCTCGATGAGACCCTTGCGGTTATACTGAACGCTCTGCAGGTGGTTCTGTCCCCGAATGCAGCGGCGTCCCATCGGGATTCGGTTTTCATATGACTTGGAAAGCTTGAAGTTCTTCTTCGTTGGAGTGCGATAGTCATAGTGGTACTCGTTGAGTAGCTTGCCATCCTTGAACTCCTGGCGGATCAGAAGAAGAATGTCTTTCGAGTAGTTACTGACATATCGCAGGTTCTTCGTTCCCTCGGGCTCGGACTTGTGCTCGCCTCCGTAGTAGTATAATTTGAAGCCGCCGTCGGGCTCGTTGTGACGGAAGGCAGTGAACGTTCCGTCCAGGCCCTGGACCATGAATCGGCTCTTCTTGATGCTGATGGTCATTCCCTTGGTTTCGTTCCAGAGTCGTTTGACATTGTCTCTGCCGTGGAATAGGAAGAATGACAGACCGAGATCCTGCATCAGCTTAGAGTAAGACCAAACCGTGTTGAGGATGAAGACAGCAGGCACTCGCACGACAGCAGGACGGCCGCTAATCACATTGTCAAACTCACGCTGGAACTCCGGATCGGCGATTAGGGCCACAACAATAAACTTGATGCAAGAGGCCATAGTGTAGTAGAGATAGTTGACAGGCTGTTTCACCAGCGACACGACCACAGGGGCTAACTTCGGAACATACGGGATGTATGGTAGAGTCTCCGTCTCCTTGACGATAGCAGCCTCGCCAGTTCCATAATGAGCATAGTCTAGGATGCTGACGGCGGTTGCAGCTCCTAAGTTGCTTCTAGCCACATGGACTCTGAGATCCTCCGTGTCGAATTGGCAAAGACTGTCTTGGAGCCATGTCCAATTATCATCGGACACTCGGCAAGACTGACCAAGACAGCGATCTAACAACGAGACTCGAATGCCTTGGGGCAGCTTTTCCCAATGGGTGTCACACTCGAATCCCAGACAGAGCTGTTTGAGGAGCTCTTTCTTGGCCCAGCGCACAACGATAGGCGTGTTTAGTTCCTCGCGAAGCTGACGGGCCGTCGTCTCAGTCACACCAGCGGTGACCAGGGACTCGGAAAGAACAGCATACTCATGGGGCATTCGAAGAATCGACTCCGCCACCGCGTGGAGCAAGGTCTCGGCAATGATCTGACAGCTCGCGCTAGCATCGATGCGCTCATCCAAGCCTCGCCCAACACACACCGCGATTTTCAATTGCCTGGATGCGCTGCAGCTCAAAGCGTTGATTCCGGGACCAAGAGAACCGAGAGGGACTAGATCCAGCGATATTTCACCCTTCTCCCACGCTGCAAGAGCGGTATCAACGAGTTCTTGCGACCTTGAAAATGCCTCCTCGATTCGAGGCTCCCTTCTCCTTGAAAGCAGAATAGTTTTCACCTCCGCACCGGGGTTGGCGCCAGGAGTGAGTCGCAGACGAGCATCCGCAGGGATCAGCGAGATTCCCTCGAAGAAAGTCTGCAACTCCTGTTGAGACCACTCAGGGTCTGCCCAAGGGGCGGTATATGCGTGGAAGGTTTTACCCAGTTCCACGGGAGAGTCAACCTTCTTCGGCATGCCCATCTTGGCTGTGAAAAGAGATAGGATAGCGACTGTCCAGGTGGCCGAGCCAAGTCCGATAATCTGCGCGTAAGCGAATTGCGGAAGGCGGACTTTCAGGGCGATACCAACAGGCAATCCGATCAGAATGCCCACAAGCAGGGGTTTCAAGGCATGAGGACCAGAGAAGATCTTGGTGTATTGATACCAGAGAAGACCAGTGTATGCCAACACGTAGGCAAAGAACGAGGTCATAGCCTCCAGGCGCCACTCAAAGCTCCAGATCAAAGCCGTGGCAAAGGCCAAGCTCCACACATGCCACATGAGAAAGCGGAACAGGGTTCTCCAGTACACTTTTCTCTTGAATCGCACGTCAGACTTCTGTGAAGGACGGATTTCCTTCGCAGAGCTCACAGCCACCGGCGTGCGCTTACCGACAAGGTCATGGAGTTCCTGGGCCTTGGTATCGATGAGAACTGCACCGATAAGATAGTACGCAAGTCCAAAGCCGACAGACATGCGATTTGGACTTTTAATGCCGGGTCCAATACCAGCATTGTCACCACCAGTCAGCAGATCCACCCACTTATCAAGAAGGGCGAGGACAAAGTACAGCACACCACAGCCGATTTCCCGGTGTGACTGGCGCCAGTGGATGAAGGCATTGTGCAGTCGGATGCCCTTCTGCGAATTGCGAAGCGTATCAAGCGCAACCTTAGTCTGAATGTTCCAGCCTGAGCTGAAGGGAATGGGCCTGGACACGTCGGCATGTCTGCAGTACCAGTCGAGGAGAAAGTTGGTTGCCTCCCAATCTCTGGTCAACTCCAGGACGAGGGTGTCCCCGGTAGGTTTGGAAAACAAGCCTCGGTTCTTCTCCGCAAGGACGTCCTTCAATAGAGCTTCTCGTGACAGCTTCAGCACAGCCGGGTCGCTCAGCCCGCCAAAGACTTTCTCGTCGTTGTTGCCATGGCTGGCAATATACCATTTCCGGATCTCAGTGTCGTCAGTCCTCCGGATATTCTGGTACCAGGTGACCCATTTCGCGGCAATAGATCTAAGACCAAACAGCAGGCATCCGATGAAGACGTAAATAACCGCGATGTAGATGGCGGAGTCATTACCAGCGAACGTAGTAATAACGGGCGAAATGAAGAGGATCGGAATGCATGCAAAGATGATTTTGCGCCCAGACAGGAAAGAGGATCCCGGATAGCTGAAGCTGGCGAGACACGCAAACGACGAGAAATATATCGTCATGGCGATGAGATAGAGGTAGAATATGATACCTGCACGTGGTCCTTTCACACCCGAGATCGCGACAAATCCAATCAAACCGGTGGCGACGGTAAAAGCGATACCAGCGATCAATCGGATGAGAACGAACATATTTGCCGCCGCGAAGGCCATCGAGATGAGATAATAGGGCCCGCCGCAGGCGATCCACGTTCCAATACCACCAGAAAGGAGCAATGAGATCATGAGAGCAGTAGTGGCACTTTTTTGTTCGTCGCTCGTCATGAAAGCCGAGAGATACAGACCACGGCCGATGAGGGTCAGAAGAATAATATCGATCAAGGCGGGAAACGCGAAGACACTGAGGAAGGTAAAACGCTGGTATCCACGCATCGGCTTGACTTTATCATCGGGGTTGACGTCGATCTGGGCACCGGCATACGCAGTGGCCATCTGAGGGGCGCCATTTACCCAATTTGGGAGCCTCTCGTCGTTATATTCCCTCCTGAACCGATCGGACAGCAGTTTTCCAAATGTGCTAGGATTGACATCGAAGTACGCTTCGCACCGTGATCCAAGTGCAAAGGATTCAGCGAAAGCCGCGGCCTGGTCGGACTGTGGGTTGAACAAAGGGTTACGATCAGTCACTTCGGTATAGATCTCATCGATCGCGCCCTTTCTTGCGGCACAGAAGAGAGAAAGTGCAATGATATCAACATATGGATCGATAGTGTCATGTTGGAGCAACCGGGAAATGCCATTGGACACGAGAGCGAGGTCTTTTTCCCGGCGTTCTCGCAGAATCTGGGTGAGAACCTCATCGGCCTCCAGGAACAAAGCAAGACACTTGGAGGCCGAGGGATATGGAAGATTCTGCTCGCGGTACCATTTGACGCGCGTATTCACCAAGTCTTCCGATGAGACTGATCCGTCAAGATATGCAGTGGTGTTGAGTTCCTTGAGCTGGGAAACAGACGGGGCGTCGATAAGCTGTTTGCGAAGATATGCGCAGATGATCTCGGAGGTCTCGTTGCTCGCATCTGTCAAAGACAGGTGCTGCAACAGAAGCAGTCGTTCTTCCGGGCTTAAGATATCGATGTCCTGAACTAATCGCCGCGGAAGTCCTGTATCATCCGCCGTATCGCTGGACCAGTTTGCCAGAGCAAGCTCGGCTTCGTAACAAACATGGCGCGGATGACCCTTCGCAGATAGGAACGTATGCAACACGGTGCTCGCTAGGCCCTGTGCGTTCTTGGAAGCGTAGACCTCGAATCCTTCGATATCCAGTTGATAGACGGCCCAAAAACGAGCCTCGGTGCTCTTGCGCAGGCCGGAATCCAATCCAAGATTGATTCGCAACGAGTCGTTGAAAGCCAGGTTGGCGAGCTCTTTCACAGACAAGGCCAGTTGATCCGAGGCTGTCCAGTTCGACACTACATACGTCTCGTGGAACTTCTTCAGGAGTAATCCGATGCTTTGGATTTTGCCTGATGGGACGGGGTGGAGCAGGCCGAGCGACTTGAGTCGCTGCTGGGAGTTGAGGATCTCGGCAAAGGCAATGGGGGTTGCCTCAGAACCAAGGGGGAAACAGCCGAATGAGTTGTACTCGACTCCAGCCATGGAGATGGACAGAGGGTTTCCTTGGGATTTAATCTGAGCTACCCATTCGGGAGGATCACGAATCGCCACTGTGAGGTTATTCCCAACGGCTTCGTAGTGCTCCGAGGATGAAAGGACGTCTTCCAATGCAGGAAAGAAATGGGCCAGGGTGTCGAAAGCATCACGGTCGAAATCTCCAGTTTCAAGGGTCATGTTGGATCGCCAGCGGTCGTGGGTCTTCATCACATCTGCATCCTTGAGCCATCCAAAGGCCGACAGGGGCTCGGTGACTTTGAAGTTGAGGCTGGCGTCTTCCAAAGCAGATTGGCGACCGATCCATGGGATAGCGCTGTAGAAATTGCACCACTGCAGGCATCTTTGCACGACGGCGTTTGGTAGCGACACGCTGTCGTCAACGGTTTCCCAGGCCATCACCACAAAATCTCGCATACAGGATTCAGAGACGAAGGCCTTGAGCGTAGGCTGCATCTTCACCATTTCGAAATAGTCCCGCTTCTGGCCTGTGGGGAGGATACTCGCATTTCTGATGACAATACCTGAGACCGCATCTGTTTGAAGCGCCTTATGGTCTCCCAAAAATTCCGGAGGCGCTGTTTCCAGGTAGACGGCTAGCCCGAGCTCTCGGATTGACTCGATCAAGCTGACGCGGACTGCGGGCGTGAACCTGGTCTCCCAGTTGACCAGCAAGACACCGCTAAACATCGTGCCGTCAAACACCTCCGCCAAGATGTTCTCCAACTTCTCGATGGCCGACAGGGTGGAGTCATCGTGCGAGATAACGCGATCGAGGTCCACTCTGCCCAGAACTTGCTTGACAGGAGCGGATGCTAGGGCGTTGGCCAATCCGGGTTGGAACGGGTCGAGGATGAGCAGATCCCACTGGGCGAGGAGGCGAGATTGATCCTCGCTGGGGGGTGAGTTGAATGCCCCGAGGTACACGCCAAAGGATGCAGGCTTCTTTCCCGCCGAGGCCTTGGAATTCGCCAAGATGAGCTCTCGGTTGGAGAGCCGGTCTAGTCGCTGCGAGACCTGGATCGGCACGACATCTGAACGGGACGTTCGCTGTGGATTCGGATGAGATTAGGGTTAGATGTTAAATGTCCGATATCATGCAGGGGGAGAAATATGACCTACCTTAAGATATCTCCGGAGTCGTTGTACCCCGGCATATAGCAAGTATATAGATCCGATGGCGACACTACCCAACAAGATACCGATGAAGAGCTACACCGACATTGTTAGAATACGAACCACTCCATATGGATTTGACTTACAAATTGCCACCAATGATTCTTCATCTTATCCCACCCCAGGGGTGAGACCTTCAGAATTAGGACCATTGTGATTAGATATTAGAATAACGTGAAGGGTAAAGATGAAACGAGAGACGATTAGTTCCCGAAGGATAGCATGCAAAGATACTAGGAGACCCTTGAGGGCATCGATTATCGGATTGAATCCAAGATTCCCTTAGGAGACCATGACGTGTGTGTTTTGAGATTTAGACAAAAGTGACTAGGGTATGGATGGAGGGTGTAAGAGGGACAAAGCAACGGAGATGAGAAGATGAGGGGTCTAAGAAGAAGAAGAGAAAGGTAAGAGTGTAGAGAGAGAAAGAAAGAGAGAAGAAAAAGGAAAGAGAGTAAGAAAATCCAACCAAAAGAGATATAATGGAGAAAATCCGGTCCTCTCGAAAGAAGTCAATCCTGTACGGACTTGTCCGTCCACTGTCGAGAAGAAATGCTAGCCCTAACACCGAGAAGGCAAGACTCTGCAGTTTCGGAGATCCAGCCGTGATATTTCTGTGGCTAAACGACTATGATTCCACCTTGTCCGGATACGAAGACTGGCCAGTGGCTGGAACTAGGCCAAGGATCGATAGAAAAAAGACGGACAAAAATAGCGAGCAGCCAGAAGGTACAACGACTAAACTGGCGCTAATGAGCTGGGAAACCAACAAATCCTGACCGTCAGTTTCGGACTGAAGCCATGAGGGGAGATGAGGGGACACATAGCGTGGCAGCCATCGGGGATCGCTTTTGCTTGCTTGCTAGTCAGAAATAGATCGGGCATGAATGAATGGAACGGTTTCACTTGTTCTATCCTCAATCCCAAAGCGCTGGATGTATGCGCGAGTCGGGGTGTACACATCTTGTTTTTTTTCTTCTTCATCATTTTTTTAATTGGTCTTTTGGATTGAAACGAATGAAACTCATCGGAGGTGACCAGGGTGATTGAGAGGAAGAAAGAGGATCCACAGGATAAAAATAAACGAGGGACTAAAAAATGAGGCCAAACAAAACGAAACGAAACGAACAGGTCGAGCCGCGTATCGGGTATTGCAAACTTACAGGATCCACTTGTGTTTTTTTCAGAAGGCATGGTGTAATTTATGTCTCATGTTCACCCTGGCCAGAATTGGGATTAATATCAAGTATTATAATACGATTCTTCTAAGCGACACAGGATTGTTTGCTTTGACCTCTAAATTTGGAACCTGCATTCAAGAGAAAAATAAAATAAACAAGGCAATCATTAGAGGCTGTTGTTGTCTCTCATTTCGTTTAAGATTCCTCTTTCTGATCGTGTGGCAAGATAGACCGAGAGGAGTTAGGGCTAAGTTCAACTAGGTCTTATTCTTGCCTCTGAAGTGTCAAGGCTATATCCACACGGGATATGATTCCAGAGTGCCGCGATCCTGTGGATTAAATTAAGCCCTGACTCGACTCTAGCCTGTTCTAGAGATCGAGAAGAATCAATGTCCGAATCAGCATAAATAACCGGGACTCCTACGTGATGGGATGAGTGGATGTCGATCTTCAGCCTCTCCACTACAACCTCCTCTTCGTCCCCTGCAGTTGCTTGCACGGTGGACATACGGTGATTGATTGATCCACCGAGTCACTCGCTATTTTTTTTTATTTTTTTTTCCTTTGCCCCTCGGCCACTTCACAATAATGGTCGCCGCTTGGATCCTCAAGGCTGCGTGCTACTTTGGTCTTATAACCTGCAACACCCCCCCAGGAACATGGCCATCTAGTGTGCCGACTGTGATCACCACGTCTCCTCCTTCTCGGACGACGTCGACTTCTGTTGCAGGGACTACTGCTGCCACTCCCACGGTCACTGTTCCCACGTCTTCTGCCTCGTCTTCTACTCTCGTTTCTTCCTCATCTACTACATTCGTTACATCGTCGTCGTCTTCTACTTCAAGCACGATGTCTCTCTCTTCCTCGTCCGCGGTGGTCTCGCCCTCGGCGACTGCCATTACTTCGGGTTCCGTCCTGGGTAACATCCTGGTGATTGCGAAGGATACTGCGTCTATCAATGTGGCCTCGTCGGGTCTCAATGGTTACGGCATTCCTTTCACCCCTCTCATCGTACCCCAAAGTGGTGTAGCCCTGCCCGCTCTGAACTCGAGCTCCGGAGGAAACTTCGGAGGTATTGTGGTTGCAGGCGAAGTCAGCTACGACTTCGGTGGCTCCACTGGCTACCAGAGTGCGCTGACCACGGACCAGTGGAACCAGCTGTATGCCTACCAGCTTCAGTTCGGCGTCCGCATGGTGCAGTACGATGTCTTTCCCGGTCCCAACTTCGGCGCCTCCGCTGTGAATGGCGGATGCTGCGATACCGGCGTGGAGCAATTGATCTCCTTCTCGGACGTCAGCGCCTTTGCAACTTCTGGTCTGAAGACCGGCGCTGGAGTCAGCACCGAGGGCCTCTGGCATTATCCTGCCACCATTAGCAACTCCACCACCACCAAGGCCATCGCCAAGTTTGCCGCGAACTCGGTCACCTCCTCCGAGAGCACTGCAGCGGTCATCAACAACTTCAACGGCCGCGAGCAGATGGCTTTCTTTATTGGCTTTGCCACCGACTGGAGTCCTACCTCCAACTACCTGCAGCACGCATGGATCACCTGGGTCACCCGCGGCATGTATGCCGGATACCGCCGCGTGAACTTTCACCCCCAAATCGACGACATGTTCCTAGAGACCGACATCTACAAGCCCGCAGGCACAATCTTCCGCATCACCACCCAGGACATGAACGGAATTAGCAATTGGCTGCCCACCATCCGCGCGAAGATGAATCCCGGCAGTACCTTCTTCGTCGAGGTCGGCCACAACGGCAATGGCAACATCGAGGCCGCCGTGAACACCGGCGATGCCGGTTATACCGCCTGCAACGGCGATGCCATCGAGTACGACTCCCCGCCAGACACCGCGCTCGAGTTCCAGAAGCCTCTGGGCACCGGCACGAACCTCTGGCCCAAGTCCCCCACGACCTACAAATGGACCGTCGCATGCACCAAGCTCGACCCCCTCCTCGTCTGGTGGCAGGCCAACCGCGACAAGTACGCCCACATCTCCCACACCTTCACCCACCTGGAGCAGAACAACGCCACCTACTCCGACATCATGAAGGAGATCGCCTTCAACCAAGCCTGGCTGAAGCAAACTGGCCTCGACGCCGCCACCTGGTACACCAACAACGGCATCATCCCGCCCGCCATCACCGGGCTGCACAACGGCGATGCCCTGCGCGCCTGGGTCGAGAACGGCATCACCAACTGCGTCGGCGACAACACCCGCCCCGCGCTTCTCAACCCTACCAACAACATGTGGCCGTACTTCACCAAGGTGGCTACCGATGGCTACGACGGCGTCCAGGTCAACCCCCGCTTTGCCACGCGCATCTACTACAACTGCGACACCAGCGACTGCACCACGCAGGAGTGGATCGACACCTCCGCCGGCGTCGGCGGCTTCCAAGACCTCCTCGCCACCGAGAAAGCCGACACTATGCGTTATCTGTTCGGTCTGCGCCACGACCCCTACATGTTCCACCAGGCCAACCTCCGCAATGTCGGCACTGACCCCATCACCGTCAATGGCCAGGCGGGACAGTACTCGATCTTCCAGGCCTGGGTCGAGACCCAGGTGCAGGAGTTTGTGCGACTGGTTAACTGGCCGCTTGTCACTGTCACTCACAAAGAGGTAAAGACATGAATTCACCCCCTCCTTTGGAGAAACTATCTGCTAACTCCCCTTCGAATGTAGATGTCAGCTAACTTCCTCGCCCGCTTCAACCGTGACAAGTGCGGTTACTCGCTGCGGTATATCATTTCCAACCAGAAGATCACCGGGGTGACCGTGACCGCCAACGGTAACACCTGCAGCGAGGTTATCCCCATCACCTTCCCTGTGGCGCCGACCAGCACCCAGAGCTTCAAGACTGAGAAGCTGGGTAGCGATCCGCTCACCGTTTGGGCGAAGTTGTCGGGATCTCCCGTGACTTTTACGCTTTCGACTCCTATTGCTCTGTAGAAAAGAAGATGATGATGATGATGAAAAAAGAAAGGATGGGTCTTATTTACTACATAGTTAAATAATATCTAATGTTAGTAACAAATAGTGAAGTGGATTATGAAGTCAAATACATGGATATATTATTGATTTTATCTTCCCTTTTGTTTTCTTTGGTTGTTGTTGTTGTTGAGCCGCTTAACAAAGCAAATTAATTAAATCTAATTTCAATTTAATATCTTACTTCCCCTTGGCCAAGTCACAAAAAAAAAAAATCATAACTCAAACCCAACCAATAATTCCAAACTTCTTCCCAAATAGACAAATTCCAAGAATATCCCACCACAAGAATAGACATACCCCTATAGTACCCATAATAGGTAACCATATACGTACATCAACAAGGCCACGAAAAAACAAAAAAATAAACCAAGAAGAAGGGAAAAACCGTTGCCTCTTGGCAAGGGGAAAAATCAGAATGCAGACCATCCGACTATCCCATGCCATGCCATGCACGCCACCATTGCTGACCTGACATGACCTGAAGAATTTTCTCCCCATCTAGAGCGTAATCAACGGCGACAATGCCGTTTCTCGGCAGAAAACTTCGGCCGGAGAGAGATCACATCATCTCAGGGAGAATGAAGAGAGCTCGGGTCTTGGGGGGCCGAGTCCAAGCTAAAATCTTACGGAGGTCATGATATTGGGGGAGGGAGGTCTAGGCCTATTTGTTGTTGTTGTTGTTGTTGTTGTTGTTGTTGTTGTCTTATACTCTGGTCGATTGGGTTATATTATATGTACTGTTAATAATGGATGAGAGGTAGGAGAGGAAAGGAATAATTACTCCGAGAGAGTATAAGTTACCTCCTAAGGTAGGTAGGGCAAGTTTCTCCACGGTTACCTACTTACATACATACACACACACATACCTTACATACATACATAACTCCCTAAAAATAAGAATGATGTATTATTTTTGATTCGATTAATTGGCCTTTTTTTTTTCTCTCGTATTTCCAGGGCAAACTCTCCATGCATGGATTCAGGGACCGGGAATAAATTTTTAAAAAAAAAAATACCCCCCCTGTCATGATGTGCTGGCATTGCATGGTTGGACTAAAACCGAAACCGCAGATGGGATTCAAAGCCCGAGAATCACGAAGAGAGAGAAAGAAAAAAAAAATCTGCTTCGGTGGTGGTTGCTTGGCGCCGGATAAAAACATCAAATATAGACGATTGGATCTTCGGCTATATTAGCTTTTTTTTTCCCCTCCCCTCTGCCCTCTATAGATAGATTCACGGTAGAGAGAGAGAGAGAGAGAAAGGTACCACCAACAGCTCATGTCAAATCAAAGAGTCCTCACAATGGGTGTGTCAAAGCAAGGACATCCGCCACTAAAAACGTGGCAGTGGAGAAAAGACCCAAAAAAGAAAGACAACACCAATCAGTTCATCAGTCGAGTTGGGATGGTGTAGTTCGGCCGGAATATCCGTCCGACGAGTCATGGGTGTTGCGGCTCTCGGGGAGCCCCATTTTGTATTTTACTATTTTATCTTATGTTGTTCCGTAAGTCTTGGGAGAGGGGGCTCAAATATGGGAGACCAGGATGAGAGCTATACGAGCGGAGGAGGTGTTAGTTTAGTTGAGGAAATGACGTGGAGATGTGATCACGGTGACATGACCTGACATGGATTTAGATTTAGGGCTGGAGTCTCAATTGAAAAATACGCAGCCCAGTATCTCTCTCCCGTATGATCCACGATACTAACTTAGGTAACTAAATCTCGGGAGTTGCGACTAGTTCCAAATCTGCCAAGGATTGGCCAGAACGAGCCATTTCTTTCTTTCCTTTTCCCTCTTTCCTTTTCTGGTTTTCTGTCTTGAACCGTCAGCGTATCGCCGGGTGAATGAATACCTTCCCAGCCCTAACTGAAAGAAAGCAATTCACTCTCTCTCACTCTTGTCTAGGCTACCAGATTCTCTATTCAGGGTCACATCGCAGCGAAGCCTTTTCCTCACTGTGTGTAGCACAAACGCCATTATTGGTGGCGGTGGACCAGAACCTGTCCTCTAGTCTAGTAGCCCTTTCCGTGTAACGATTTCTGCCTGCTTTTTCCCTCTTGGGAAGCCCTTTGTCGCTATTCACAGCCCATATCATATTATCAGCCCTCAGCCCTCAGCATCAGGCATCAGCAATCAGTCCCCCTTTTATAAATCCCACAGACTCTCTCTCTCTCTCTCGTCTGTTCCTGATCTACATGACTTTTTTGTGATCTCCCATACATGACCAACCCCGCCTCGTGACGACAAGCCAGCTGTCAGCCACCAATACGAATCCCAAACCCCGCGATGGTCACCCCATTCGACGAAACTGGCCTCAAAGGCCAATCCACCGGCGGCTGGAAGACCTGGTCGATGAAGAAGCGACTCCTCGTCATCGGGGGGATTATCTTCGTGATCCTCGCTCTAGCAATCGGTCTAGGAGTCGGCCTCGGCGTCGGACTCGGCGGCAACGACGAAGAAGAGAACCCTCCGCCATCAACCGGCGGTAACAACACCGGAGCCACCTGGCAACCCGCCGTCGACAGCAGCTGGCAAATCGTACTCCTCTACCCACTCAACGACACCACCCCGGACGCCTCCGTCTACGACATCGACCTCTTCAACAACGACAAATCCACGATCGACAACCTCCACACCCTCCACCGCAAAGTCATCTGCTACTTCTCCGCCGGCAGCTACGAGAACTGGCGCCCGGACAAGGCCTCCTTCCAATCCAGCGACATCGGCGCCCCCCTGGACGGCTGGGAGGGCGAAAACTGGCTCGACATCCGCTCGGACAACGTGCGCTCGATCATGGCCAAACGCCTCGACCTGGCGCAGAAGAAGGGCTGCGATGGCGTCGACCCGGACAACGTCGATGCGTACGATAACAAGGGCGGCGGCTTCCATCTAACGCCTGCCGATTCGACGGATTATATGCTGTGGATGGCGAAGGAGACGCATGCGCGCAATATGTCCATCGGGCTGAAGAATGCGGGGAAGATCATTCCGCAGGTGCTATCGGAGATGCAGTGGAGTGTTAATGAGCAGTGTGCGCAGTATCAGGAGTGCGAGACTTATGCGCCGTTTGTGCAGGACGGGAAACCCGTGTTTCATATCGAGTATCCTAAGGGGGATGAGACGAATAATCTGCTGTCGGTCACGGCGAGTCAGAAGAAGTCGGCGTGTGATTTTGGATATGGCAATTTTTCTACCGTCATTAAGAATATGGATCTGGATAATTGGATTCAGACTTGCTAGGTAGGTGGGTAGTGAAAAGGGTTGTTTGTCTGTATAGCATTTGGCGCTGGAGTTGGTTATTATGTGTGTTGGGGGGTGGAAAAGATTTCGTCTGGATCAATTTGTGTATTATTTTCATATTGTGATTTGTTATTTTCTAAATTATTTTAATATACCACTTACTTACGGAGTACTACGTCTCATGCATTTGACCATATCAATCAGTAGTTAACTAGTTATATTAATGAATTACTCAATGATCTCTATTCCGCCCTCGCCAAGTCAAACCCATGTTTGACTACCACCCGCTTCTATATATATATATATATATCCCAGCAAAACATCCATTGCCTGTCTCATCTTCAAACAAACGAAGTGGGCATCAACAAAACCCGGGAAGCGAAGGGCCCAAGAACCAAAAAAATGAGTATCTCGAAAATAGCCCCCTCTTGGCGGTCTCAGACTTCCAACGGAACAAGGCCGAAAACACCCCAAGCGAGAGGCAGACAGAAAAAAAGAAAAAAAGATCGATCTGAGGTCAATCCACGAACGATGGGGCAAATCTTCTTTGTTGATGGAGTTGGGAAGCAAGGAATCCATGGTTCCGGAGATCCCCCACTGCGGCAAATCTTGGGTACAAAACCCTTAGCTTGTTGTTGTCTTCGATCTAAGAAGAGAAAAAAAAGAAGAAAAAAAAACAAGACGGATCATCCCGGGAGTATTAGTGCAGTTGTTTAGTTAGTTGGCCGAAGTTCAGAGTTAATTAGGGCTTGTTTAAGTCCATGAGGTGGGTAGGTACCGTCCGTACCTCTGGCTCTTGTAATTTGCAATCGATTGATACCGATCATACCCGCAATACACCATATACACCATACTCAATACACATGGTACGATCAAGATCTGCCAAGATAAAGTTTTGGGTCGGGCCAGCGCCAAAAAAAAAAAAAAAAAAAAAAAATACTAAAAAAAAAACCAAAAAAATCCAGCGGGTGTTCCTGTCTGTCTGTCTAAAGTAGATCGACGATTCAGGCACAAAAACCAAAATTTTACAACATGTCACATCTACGCCTTCTTATTTCTTGTTTTTCCCTGGGGGAGGGGGGTATTTTTTTTTTTTTTTCCCTTTTGCCTTTTTTTTTTTTCACTTTCTCATCCTTGATTTTTTGTTCCCAGTCTTTTCAGGGAACACGACATGCAAAGATGGAGGAGGGATTTGAAATCGTCTGGACCGGCGCTCTTGGCGTACATGGATCTGAGTCGGGATAGGCGAAGATGAAATGCAGTTGCCCACTTTCGTGTAGCCCCCCCGGCCGGGGGGAGAGTTTACATTATTCATCCATCAGCTGGTTGTTTCAATTTTTTCTTTTTTCCCTTCGTTTCTCCACGCTATGATATGATACACCCCCTACCTATAACTTGCAAGCGAAGCAAGAGAGGCTAGGTTAGGATCCATGACTCGCGACATGTCGGATTTAGATACTAGGATAGGGATGGGGTCCGTGTTCTTTTTTTTCTTTTTTTTTTTTCCTTTGTTATGCATAGGATATGAATCATCATGACGGGGGTGCTTAGAGCGATTTGATATCCGGGTTATATTCTCTGAGGATATACATACATACTACATCGAGTGGGTCGGACATATGGAAACTCTGCGTTGGCAACATCAACACACATCGTTACATATCTCCTTCTCCTCCATGTAGGTACAGTACAGTACATGAAAACTCAAAGCACATCGGCCAAGGACTGTCAAGTCATCTCGGACATAAGATGGAATTACTCCGAAGGAGAACCACGATCTGTGGCTGATCGGAGTAAATGTCAGCTCAGATGACGGTTTTCTGTACGACAGCGGCCGAAAGACTATAGCCTCCTGCCCCCCTCTTGTCTATCTCTCAAAATCAAGGATTCAACAATTAACTAGCTAAGTACCTCGTAGATAATTTCATATGTACATGTACATACATATGTATGTATGTCTCACCTGGAAATCTAGCCATCAGCCTAGACATCAGTTTGTAGCCCACGGTGTGGAATTTTCATTATATTAACTACTTCTATTATTATTATATATGTTTGACTCTCCAGTGAAATATCCAATCTATCTATCTATCTACCTAAAATAAAAACAAAGTCGGCAATACCACTTTGGGCACTCCGCTTTCCAGTCTCCATAGACATACATTACATCCTAGATCTATGCCTCCCTTGGGTCTAAGTTAGTACATGTCTAGAAAGTACCCAGATACATACCGGGACTAGATTCATCCAACGCCCCCATCAACCACTCTACACACAACCACAGATCAAGGCAACTTGATCCGATCGACGGCCTCATCCCGTCCCCCCACTGTGAATTTGCGGCACACACGCCCTTGAAACCTGTCCGGTTACATCTCGTCCAGATGCAGGTGGAGAACCGAAAATCCAGTTCCAGCCTGGATTGCTAAGCGGTTTGCTTTTCGCTCCCCCCCTTCCCCCCACCGACGGCGACCCCGGATGGGTTCGTCGTGTCCGGTAAAGGAGAAGCGTGAAAATGGTGTTTGTTCACTACAGAGAGAGAGAGAGAGAGAGAGAAAGAGGCTGTGCTGTGCTGTGTCTAATATGTTTGGGAACAAGTCAATCCAGTGATTGGATCTTGGGATGGTGATAATTCCGGATAGAATAGAATTAGGCATAATAGGGCTGGATGTATTAAGCGAAACACGGGTGGAAACTTTACCCGCAGTAATTAATTACCATTTATTTTTTACCTTACCCATCGGATCCGATTGATCTTACGGAGTACTTTTTAGGTACTTTTAAGGAATGGGGCCGTTCTTTAGTGTCATATCCACTGGATCTAGAACTAGCACTAGACAAGGAACTGAACCAAAACACAAAAAAAAAAGTGATATATATATATTTGTCCCTCGGCTTAAGACTAGCTGGCTCGGCAGTGTGGTTAGGCAAAGTTAGCGCGCAATCACGTAAGAAAATCAATAACAGACAGGTCGCAATAAACGCTGTCAACAGAGGCCACCATTGACATTTTGGGGTGCAGGGGGGAAAAAAAAAAACAAAGAAAAAAAAAAAGAATCAAGCCACTTCTCGGTATAGATCACCTGCGCTGAAGAGAGGAAAAAAATTCGAAATTGCCTCAAACTCAAAGTCCTCCTTATCCAATCAAGCAGCCATCAGGTCGACGAACTCCTTCCACCCATCGCCAAAATTAGCGTAGTAGTCGGTGTCGAGATGCGTGATGAAAACTTCCTCCGCGACTCGTCGAACTTGCTTGACTAGCCCGCGAAGCTTGGACCCTTCCACACTTTCGGGCACAGAGTGGATCACGGCGCAGAGTTGGCTTCGGTTACTGCTCGGAATCTCTTCGAATTGTCGCGCGCCATGACGCTCCTGGAAGGTGTCGTAGGTCGCCTCAAAGACCACGGTCGAGTCAGCAGTCGACAGGTAGCGAGCATCGGGAATTGCGCCAGGGTTGTGGACAACCTGCCGACGTAAACATTAGCGCTTTGCTCGAGTCAATGTACAAGCGGGACCACCCTCTGATGCCACGATGATTCGAATAGAGAGGTGGGTGTCCCCAGAAAGGAAAAAAATAATCAGATCGTGGTAAAAAACCAAGAAAAAAAAGGGACAAGGGGGGTCTCATTCGAGCGGCAAAGAGGAACCAATGGTGTATCCGAGTATCCGATGGCGTAAGGTAATAAATAATAGGTAAGGGCAGGTTTTGTAAATTACCCATAGTTACCGATTACCCAAAAACAAGAAGAAAGAGAGAAAAGAAAAAAAAAAAGGAAAAAAAGATAGAGGGTCACACATACATAATTATCTGGACCAAGACCAGGGGTAGCCTTCACGAAAGCAGTCAGATCTTCGAAATACGACAATACATTGGGGTCGTAAACTTGAGGTGTTTCGTCAAAGAATATTCCCCGAACCGCGAGTTTCGGATTGGAGCTTTCGCTTGGCCACGCGGCATAGGTTTCAATATCCTTGCGCACCAGCGAGATGTTCCGCTTTGCGTAGGTTGTAGCGACATATCCCAACAGGAGGACATTGTCGTATGAGGCGAGCTTGGGTATCTCCGTGGTATAATTCCCATCAGGCAAGGCGTTGGGCCCAGGACCACTTCCTGGGTTGACCACAACCGTGAAGTTGACATTCGGGTAAGCCGAGATCCTGTGGCGCTTAGCAACCTCATCTCATCCACATATAGGAAAGAATAAATATTTTATTAATATCAGGCCATTGGCTTCCCGAAGTGGCTTATGGCGTGGGTAATATGAGCCGGAGGCTACCTGGTGGAGAGGGGGGATGAAAGGGAAAACAAATTGAGAAACATACACTTCTTCCAATGGAGTCCAGGCCCCCGGAGTAGGGTACACATAGAGAGGTACAAACACCTTCGCTTTGGGGCCCATGCTGTTTTTCTTCTGGAGGGTTACAACAACGGCTGGGGGTATAACAACAGCAAGAACCGCAATGAAAGCAAAGACTGCAAGTACAATGCGAGACCGCCGACTCTGGAGACAGCGCCGGCTACTCACGTGTTTTTCGGGACCCATAGCGTTTTATAAAAAAGGGATAGGCCGTGCGCCTCAGATTGGGGACAAAAGTAGGTAGGCAGAGAGTGGGTTGCTATGGCCATCGCAGAAAAGATTGCTAAACACTGGAAGACTAAGGAATAAGTAGTCAGCCCTTCAAACTTAGTGATTAGTAGGAGCTGGGGCGAACCAGGCCATAGCCCAAAATAGAGCGGGGCATGCAGCAAGTCTCGGATCATAAAGCTGGTCGCTCTCGAACAATTCCTTTCTGAGAACCAAAATACTGGCTTGCATTTTGGGTGGAGGCGGCTGGAGCTCGCTCATTTTCCTACGGTTAATGGAGGCGAACTCATTCTGAACCACCAGTCAAGACAGATAGCGCTGACATACACTTTCTTTTTTCCTTTTCTTTTTCACTTTTTTTTTCTTTCTCTCCTCCTTGTTCATTTATTCAGCATCAGCTTTTTTTTTTTTTAATTTGGATTATTCTTTTTTTTTCTTCTCTCTTCGCTTTGCGTCCATTCGCTATATATGGCCGTCTTTT
This sequence comes from Aspergillus nanangensis, assembly GCA_015844325.1. Taxonomy (NCBI): domain Eukaryota; kingdom Fungi; phylum Ascomycota; class Eurotiomycetes; order Eurotiales; family Aspergillaceae; genus Aspergillus; species Aspergillus nanangensis. The sequence continues at coordinate 199,682 of VCAU01000010.1, read as the reverse complement.
GTTGAAAATTAGGCAAGTTGAATTAGGGAATTTCCGCCTGACCTAGCTGGATCTAGCCGTTACATCGGCGACTCAAGTGGGAGTTGTCTTTCGGTCACAGAGTATAAGATTTGTGGAATCCTTTCTTTTCACGGAGTTCCCATCACTCGTTTTGTTAATCCGCATTCAAAGAGCGTCCCTCGTTTTTTCCCCTTGTTGTGGTGTAATCCCTTGCTTGTTTCTGTTTAGCATTATCTTGTTCAGTACCACCAATAATGGACAGTCCTCGACAATCCGATGCAAGCACCCCATTGGAGCCTTGTTCTCCGGTGGGTGTTGATACACCGGCCACGCAATCATCCGTCCTGTTTGATGGCCACCTTGAAGAGCTGCTGCGCAATTTCCCTCTCGACCAGTACATTCTGGTCACTGGCGGACTGGGCTTCATTGGAAGTCACACAACATTGGAGCTACTCAAGGCGAACTATAATGTGATAGTGATCGACAACTTGAGTAACTCCTTTCAAAACGTCTTCGACCGCATCCAAACTCTTGCGTCTCAGTATCATGAGCAACAGGGGACCAAGACCCCTTCCCTGCATCTGCACGCTCATGATTACAGGGACACCGTCGCCCTCCGCGATCTGCTCCAACAGTACCAGATCACTTCCCGATGGGGCACGTTGAAGTCCAAGATTTCCGGGGTCATCCACTTTGCTGCCTATAAGGCAGTGGAGGAGAGTATCCGCAACCCATTAAAATATTACTCCAACAATGTCAGCGGGCTGGTCGACTTTGCCATGACCCTGGGTGATTTCGGAATTAAGACCTTTGTGTTCTCCTCGTCGGCCACCGTGTACGGAACCCTGGCGACCTCCGGCCTCCCCCTCAAAGAAGAACTTTGTGTCCACAAGGAAGAACTTTTCACGGAACACAGCGGGTCGGAGAAAATCGTGCAGTCGGGGTGTACGGGTATCACAAACCCTTATGGGCGCACCAAATGGATCTGTGAGGCCATCTTGGCGGACTTGGCGGCCTCTGATCCAGAGTGGACGATCGTCGCTCTTCGTTACTTCAATCCGATCGGATGTGACGAGTCCGGTCTCCTTGGAGAAGATCCTCGACAGACCCCCACCAACCTCCTCCCCGTCGTGGTCAAGGTCATGACCGGACAGTATAAGGAGCTGCAGATGTTTGGAACTGACTGGGAGACTGAAGATGGCACTGCAGTGCGAGATTTCATCCACGTCACTGACCTCGCTCGAGGCCATATTGCGGCTCTCAGCACTGCCAACGACGGCAAGCTGGTGGAGAATTTCCGCACTTTCAATCTTGGAACAGGAACAGGCCACTCTGTTCGAGAGGTGGTGGAAACCATGGAGAGTGTGTCATCCAAACACATTCCCCGGAAGGCTGCTGGCCGCCGCGCCGGAGATGTTGGTTCCTGCGTCGCAGTTGCTACCCGATCACAAGATGAGCTGCAGTGGAAGACTGAAAAGACATTGAAAGATGCTTGTGTTAGTTTGTGTAATTTTTTGGATGTCAGTGGTCTATCGTCTTAGTTTCTTGACTGTTTGTTTGTTTGTTTGTTTTCGTTTCTTCATGGGCGGCGCTTTTGGTGGGGTCTTTCTTTTCTGTTTCTTTTTTTCTTCTCTCTCTTGAGCATCCCCTCTGAAGATTTGTGGTCATGACGCACCGATAATACTGTTGCGATATTCTTCCCTTTACACTTTGCATGATAGAAGACATTCTTTGGAGTGTCCCCTCCCCCCAACGCAGTGATATGTCAGAAGTTTGATGGTATAATGTTTCCTGTATTCGTTGATTAAAATGTTAAGTAGCAATTGAATATCACAAGGACTCTTTATTCTTTTATAATACTTAGCACGATGCAACGTTGTTAGCTAGTTGGAGATTTCTGCCTAGTCATGGTGGTGTTCAACCTTCCGCAGGGGTCTAGATCAGATGAGTAGTACAGACGTTGCCCCGTGAAGCCATAGGCTGAGTATGTAAGCTGAAGGAGGCAACTGCATTAGGCATTTGATAGACACTTAGGTAGTGGAACTTCTGGGCAAGGCTATCACGTTGAACATGAGACGCTGTTGATTGTCCAGAGGAGAGCGGGGGATGAGGAATGTTTTGTTTCGTTATCAAAATAAGTTGACGTCCTCTGCGTGGCTTAGTCATCGGTCTATCGTTCACATGCCCAACGAAAACAACAACAACCCTAACCAAGGAGGATATCACTCTCTTATAGACGAAACAAGAAGAGTCAGTCGCAGGCAAACGCTTTCCAAGGATCGGCTGTCACACGTGAGACAAACCCAGTTCGTCCCCGGGGTGAAAAGCCCAGGTGGCATTGCGGTGGGCTTGATAATTCAAAGGGTCGATACGATGGGCGTTGATACCCACCATCAAGAACCTCCAATGACTTTTGCTGAGCACCTACCAAAGTGTCTCAGATATTGCTGGTGTTGCGTATGTTATCAGCATTCAACCCCAGTCCGTGTGTTGGAGGTAGACGCCACGATGCAGGCCGGCCTCGTAAGTGGATGGAGAATTCTCCGGCCATCAAGTAAGATGGCTTGTCTTTTCGGTTATCTCATAGCCACCGAGTGGACAGAATGAGATAAAGGACTTTGATTGGACTCTTGTCGCCACTGGCTGGTGGTCATGCCTCTTCATACCGGGAGTTTTCGTCGAACAAACGTCAGACGATGCATCTCCACCATGGGTCAGTCACAACTATAAAGTTTCTGGAGGGGACAGGGTTTTTTTCTTGATTATTTGAAGCATGGTGATATTGACGTTCTTCGGAGAAGGAAGGAGGGTTGCATTTATCGCCTGGTAGGCTGGTACATATATCTCTGCTGTCCGCAAACACAGTTCAGTAGACTGACCCCAAAAGTGCAAGAATCTATTTCCTTTTCGTAATCATCGCGATGTAGAAGGTGGAGGAGAATGCACCAGGCGAGTCCACGAGACCCTGGCTGATCTGACTTTACCAATCGCTAAACATGGCCGTTTTCTCTCGGATATCAGCTGGTGGCTTTATCATTTGTTGGCTCCCGCAGTCCACCATGCCGATCAGCACGCCTTTTTGGGAAGAGTAGACGGTCTCGTGTATTTGCAGCTGCTTCTGCATATGAACACTGATATATTTACGACAGATTACAGTAAGTCAAGAGGGAGAGGACATTAGGCACAGTTTTATGGCGGAAAAGGACAGCTTGAATGGCGCAGTTGTATCATGCCAGATCCAATTCAACATCGCGTGCTCCGAGTAAGTTTACCATGTCTCCTCTATGTCTCATTGATTGAATCCAAACCCTGTATTGATGTAATTACTTGAGCTAGGTACTAATATGCTAGTCAGTTGGCTCTTCCCATAGGTGAAGACAGGTCTAATATTCTTTTCCCTAAGACTGATAATGCATTTCCGCCCATTCCTTAAACTTCAATCCGTGGGCATCTTTCGTCAACCTCACAACCAAAGGGACTTCAACATCGGCAGACCCTCCAATCACCTCAGCTCTATGAACCAAGCCAACATGAGTTAACCGTTCAAATCCAGCATCTACATAGAGGCCAAGCCCCGACTCCGACGCCTCTGTATAAATGGGAATCCCCAGCTGTTCCGACATATCGACCCCCCATTGCAACAGTAAACGCCCCGCCCCTCGACGCTGCTGATCCGGATGCACGGCAATGGAGGCAAGATCTGCTCCGTATAATCTGTTAGCTGCGATAATTCAAAAACAACCTTGGAAGTATATATATCTGCCGACATACAAATATATTTCTGCCTCCCAAACAACTCCTCCCTCACATCCCACATGGGCCCAACCACCCGGAGACACTGCGTCTTCTCCTCGCCCTCTAGCCACGGGATATCTGTGGGCTTGTGCCATCGTTCCTCCGGCGCTGGACGCCAGAAAACCTCCCATGTGCTCATCCCCACAATCTCCCCTGTTTCAGTATCGACACATTTGACCGTGTAGCTGGTGGTGTCCTGGTTCCACCATTGGATGGTTGCCTCCGCGTGGGCCTTTCGATCGATTCCGCCGGGGTACAGGAACTTCATGATGGGTTCGTCCTTGAACGCTTCGAAGAAGACGTCGTAGACCGGCTCGACGTCGGCGATCTGGACGGGAAGAACCGCCAGGGGCATTTTTTGACAGATTGGTTCGGTTTGGTTGTTGGGGATTCTTCAGGTCACGTCGATTTATTGAACAGGAAGTTATGGATAGTAACTATGACAGACACACCGACAGGCCAAGTAGGAGACGTTCGGAGGGAATTACTCCAGGGCAACAGACAGGCACACGGAATCCATCCGAGAGCTCTTCGGTATCGTCCGGCTTCTAGCGCAATTGTTCTCTATGAGGGAATTATGGCGGATTCGGGGTCCACCAGAGATTAGATGAAGGGTCGGGACAGGCCGACTCCAAGAGGTTAAGCGGGGCTGTCATCTTATCAGATGGTGGGGGATCAATCCTCCAAGACTCCAGCCATGATTGTTGGTGATGATCACTGCTATTATGGGCTCTGGCTAATATAGAGATTGTTGGTGATAGGCTAGGTTTCTGTTGGTGTCCCTTGTCGTCTCTCTTTTTTTTTGCTGCTAGGCTGTGAAGGGATAATGTACATTCGTTTCTGATGTCTTCAGCCACAATGCCGAGGAGCAGCTCTTATATGTCACCGGACAAAGGGACAGATATAGACAGTCCAAGACTGATACTGAACCATAGATGGTCGAACTCCAGCGTTTATCCTTATCCATGTTGCTCTTCCGGAATGCCCGGGATACTGCATTATGACGCTCGAAAACAGCCGCCTTAAAGAGGCTTCTATAGAATGAGGGATTTAGATGCCTCCGAAGAAGACATATTTATGAATTACTGATCTGCCAATGCCTTGGCAGGTGGAGGTCGGACCGGCGACTGATTGATAAGATCATCTTCGCCACGAATCGGGTTGGTGAACAACGTTGGAGCCGAGCCATCAGGATCAATGGTCTGATAATGTCGTCATTTCATCCACTGCCGGAGCAATATCAAGGGAGTATAGATCAGGGGTGTACACATCTACGCAAGATGACAGTTAAAAAGGGTGAACATTCCACATCTATAGCATCATTCCCAGAAAGCCCTCTGAAGCATCTTCCACCATGACCGTATCACAGCCTACCCTCCTCAGCCTCGCGGCCAGGATCACCGAGCTTGCCGAGACCTTCACTCGTTTCCAGCAGGAGAATAACATCCCAGTCGTGACCTTTGCCGCCGACAGCCCTACCAGCTATTCCAATCTGACCGCCGACGCCTTTGTAACTCGCCAGTTGCTGTCCGATGCCCTGAGCGACATGTGGTATCTGTCGCAGGGTCCCAGTGAAAGCATCTTCAACTACGTCCACACAGTAAGTATAACCCTAATTCCCGTCCAAGAATAACGGATCGTGACTCGACACAGTGCATGCCCGACGCCGCCGTCCTCAACATCCTCAACCACTTCGACTTCGGATCCGCCGTGCCCATCAACGGATCCGCCTCCTTCGCCGACATCGCCAAACACACCTCCCTCCCCGAAGACGTCGTCTACCGCGTCCTCCAGCATGCCATCACCCTCCGCATCTTTACGGAAACCGAGCCGGGAAGACCCTCCTCCTCCCGCGTCCAGCACACCTCTCGATCCGCCGCCCTGGCAAAGAACCCCGGCCTGAAGGCCCTCGTCTCCACCATCTTGGATGATGCCGGTGCACCCATGATGGTCATGAACGAGACGCTGCGGAGATATAGTCTCGGAAAGCCGGCCTTGACGCAGAACATGGACGAGACAGCATTCGCTTTGCTTCACAGTGGTAGGGTCTATGGCAAGTATACCAATTCCTGGGACCTGCTCGAGAACGACGGCGAGGGAGAGAGAAAGGGCTGGCGGGCACGGAACTTTGTCGAGTTCATGCGTTATATCAAGGACATCTTTCATCTCGAAGAGGTGCTTGTGGATGCGTATGACTGGGCAGCAGCGGGGAATGTCACGGTCGTTGATGTAAGTATTTTCTTTTCTTTTTTTCCCCCGCTCCTGATATATCCAACTCATCTGACACGATCTGTCTGATTCTACCAGGTCGGCGGCTCAGCCGGCCACGACGCCGTCGTCCTAGCGCGCAAATTCCCCAACCTGACCATAACCGTCCAGGACTTACCCAAGGTAAAGCCCGTGTTCGAGGCGGACTTGCCCGCCGACGTCCAAGACCGGGTCACCTTTGTCGAGCACAGCTTCTTCGATCCGCAGCCTGTCCAAGCGGAGATTTACATCTTCAAGATGATCTTCCACGACTGGCCGGATCATGATGCGGCGACGATATTGCGCGCGTTGATCCCGGCCCTCAAGCCCGGGGCGCGAGTGATTCTAGTCGAATATATGGGCGACCAGACTGAGGTTGAAGATCAGCAGAAGCCGCCTTTAGCACGCTCGATCAGGCAGATGGGCACGGCAACGGATGTTAGGCTTATGGCGCTGTTCAATGGGAAGGAGCGTGCTGTGGGTGCTTGGAAGAATGTGTTTGCTTTGGCGGATGGGCGGTTCGAGGTTGTTGGCGTTAAGGCGGATCCGGTGACTTTCTTTGCTATTGTTGAGGCTGTGTGGCGGGGATGAATGGATGAGTGATGATAGATCATTATCCATAGAATAGGTAACCAGGTAAGAAACTGCATTAAACAATGTACATTTTGAAAAAGTCCACAGGCGTCGTAACTATGGAAACAAAAAAGTGTATATCAACTTTGCTCTGCTCTATACTCATCCGAAGAAACTGCTGATATCGAAACCACCACCATCACACACCACCGGCATCACCGCCGCCGCCGCCGCCAGCATCGCCTCCCCAACCTCCAAGACTGGCACCATAGTCTCCTCCACTGTAGTCACCGGCACCGTAGTCTCCTCCACTACCCCCATCTCCTTGCATATATTCCACCGCATCCGCCGCTGTTTGACCATTCTCGTAGCTCGTATAGCCTGACTTGGCGTCCTTGTACGTTTTATACCTGATAGAATGTCAGCACCAAGGATATCCCATCGTTCAGGAGACCAAGAACAAAACGTACGCTTTCTTGCCCATATGAAGGAGTGTCTTCATCGTCCCGTCCTCCTCAGAGGTCTCGACTCCCATCATCCCCGCGACCTTGTTCACCACCGAGCCCAGTCCTCGCTCGCCTTCACCTTCACCTTCTTGGCTGGTGAGTTGGCTTTTTTCGGGTAATGAGCTGATTTGAGAGGGCCCTGGGATTTCCCCGCCGTAGTAGTCCGTCGCCGCTCCTTGGGGAGACCGTTCAGGCAGAGTCGGCGGCTGTTGGTAGTCGGCAGGGTTGTAAGGGGGCTAGTCATAGTTAGTGGAGTGTTGACCACGAGGTAGAGATCAATGTGTCGTCATACCAGAGGAGATGAAGCCGCATGGCTCTGGTCTGACGAGGGGCCATAGTAGCCTGGCACGCCTTGGGGAGCGAAGTAGGTGTTGGCCTGGGCGTAAGATGCGTCGGCCATGATGTCTTATGGAAAATGGTTCGGCAGGAAAACTTAGACAGATAACTGGATAGAGGCTCGGGTGTTTTCGTATAGAATGATAGAATGTATCCCTGGAATCATGAAGAGAGACATCACCGAGCGACGAATGCAGCCCTTATATACAGTAGGAGCGGAGCAAATGCCAATCCCAATTAGAGTGCGTCCGGACCCTCCCGTGGGTTTAATTCGGGGTTAACCAGCTGAACACATTGTCATTAGTGAGTTGGGGCCATATGCCATGTGTATCTGAATTCTCCGTCAGGCGGCCGACGAGGCTCTCAGGGTTCGAGGGATCATCGCCGCTAAGAATCCTCGGTGGTCTGTGCCAGAGTGGCTTATGGTGTATTGACGAGGGTGATTGGTTCCGTTTTTTATTTAGAAATCAGCCTTTGCCTGAGTTGGACTAAAGGGCTGTCACAATGGTCTCCTTTTCTCCTGTCCTGGATTAGTCCAGTGGGCATCGATATTCGTTGTTGGACTGGGGAACATACAGACAACACATGCGGCTGGGTCGGATTCGGATCGTCGGATGGCTTAGCTTTCCCCAAACCGAATGGCTGAAAGTAGCCAAGGGCGCTGTGTTTTTCCGCATTTGGATAGACCGATGAAGGTTTAGATTGATACGGAGAAACAGGGTCTTGAAGGCTGGACTGGCAAAGTCTTGGCCCGGAATATTCAGGGTCTTTTAGAATTAGTCAGTTTGTCGTCCGTGATCAGTTTCCTTTTCTTTCCATCCATGAGGGTTCATTGTTCGTAGTAATTATCATTCCACCGGTTTGTTCCTCGCTAGCAAACCCCCCTCTGCATAACATCTCAACCAACATGGCCTTTGTTTATATCATTTGCACTCGACGGAAACCATATCGTCAAGATATGAGCCCATTTTTGCCACTCGTGCACGATCAGCATAGCTCTCGGATGATTTGGTTGGATATCGCAGCCGCGTAGGATCATGTTCCCAAACACCCGATAACGTTATTTTCCTTCCTCCTCAGAGACAGTTATTATTGCGTTGTCGTCGGTGGCGTTTGCATTATATCTCTGGCTTGGCATATGGCATTTGAAAGAGTCGGGCCCAAATTAGATTGATTTAATTGCGTCTGTTGGAAGACGAATAATATATCAGAGGCGGTCTGTGTATTCCATTTGAATGCATTGACGTATCTTCCATCTCCTGATGACGTGATCTGGATACAGGACCTCATGGGGGGTTTGTATACGCTGGACGTAGCAGTTATACTGATGGATTCCGACACGAGATTTTATCCCAGCCATGACGTACATGGCAGTGCTGACTACCTTGGGCTGCATGAAACGTGCTTGGCATGTCTGGCACCGAGGCCGGTTTGGTTAATTGTATTCGAGAAACCGTGACATTATAGGAGGATAATTTTGGATGATTAATCATTACTTGACGAGTGGTTGATGCCACTGATGTGGACGAGCAAAAACTGAAGCCAAATTGAGGCCGTTGAGATACTTCCTAAACGGGTAATAGACAACAATAGCAAATGGTTCTGCCATGGCGGTGAGACCCACATCACATGACCCGCAATCAACATGCGATTCAACATTCAACCTCAGATACACGGCCTGATAGGAGGTGGATAGGTGGATGTAGACGGCAGCTTCTATACAGGCTAACCCATATATATGGGTTTATGCAGACTGCAATTTATCCCGTGCGATGCTACTAACTTCATGGTCAATGTCCTGCCTGGATCCTCTATGTCCCTAGTCACGTGCCATGCACCTCCGGCTTGGCATCAAATTCATCCCGCAAGTTTCTCGGAGATGCTTCACGCAGCCCAGTTCAGTGTCCACCACCATCCCCGTCGGACCACTACATCAGCCCATTGAGTCCCTTCCGAACAGTGACTAGATTCTTCACTTCGCTATCCGACCGTAAACTCCCCTTTACAACCACCCTCCCCCCTCAAAATGATCTGCAAAAGCTGTCGCACCAGCATTCTCTCGCGACTACACCCGCAACCCACCGCGACATGGTCCGCCTCTCGCCAGCTTCCTCTCCAGCGTTTCCAGTTCCGCAACTACAGTGATGGCCAGCCGACGGTATCCGCCACACCACCTCCGCCGAGCCCTCGCCAGCCCGTCGCCGGCGACATCACGGTCCCCTCGGCCGTCTCGTCCGCCACGCCAGGCGTGTCGCAGCCCTTGAGCACACCAGAGGGTGTGCACACGACTGCCCACCCCGCGAAGCCCACCAAGCCCGTCGAATTGCCTTCCAGCTCCTGCGTGGCCGGTACCAAGCTGCAGGGTCTGAACTACTTCAAGAACAAGCCGGATCTGCTGGCGCTCGAAGACTCCGAGTATCCCGAGTGGTTATGGTCGTTGCTGGATAATGCGAAGAAACAGAAATCCGAGGGCGGAGTGGACCCTAGCAGTATGCAAAAAAAAAAAACCCCCGTGGCTTTGAACATTAATTGGATGATTGTTGGCTAATTACACTTTTTTTTTCGAACAGCTCTGAACAAGAAACAGCGCAAGCGCTACGAGAAGAAGATGGCCGCCCGCGCTGCTACCCTTCCTCCTAAGATCCCCGTCCATCACCATGCTAGCGATATTACCCCGGCGTCGTACAACCGAGGCGAACAAGCGACTAATGATACTCTGGTGGATGCGGCCGAGAGTCTGGAAAAGCGCGGCGAGATCACCAAGAGCGCGAGAGACGCGCGGCGGAAGGCCATCCGCGAGGCTAACTTCCTGCGTGGGCTGTAATTGGGGGAGAGGGTTGAAATTCGAGTTCTTGCATGGGTCTGTCTCTACTGTACAATTGTCTTGAGGTTGGTTAGTCCTGGCGATCGAAAGGACCATTGATTTCCCGGTGTATTTATACTATGTCATTTTTGTCTGTTCTTCTTCTTCTTCATCTTCATCATCTTTCATCCTCACATCCATAATTCCCAGATCAGCGCTGAATGGAATCTTTATATTATATACCGTTTCCAGTCCCTCCTCAACCATCAAACCACAAATATCGACAAGGTCACTCACCTAAGGTAAAAGAACAGAAAAGAGAAAGAAAAAAAAACTATGAAGGAATAACCCACTCCCTCTCCTCCCCCTGCCCATTCACCCACGGCAAACAAGCCTCCCACAAATCCCTCAGCACGCAATCCACCGCAACCAACTCCTCAAACAACACCCTATCAGCCCTCTCCGGCCACGCCAAAAACGCCACGACCAGAAAGTCCGCATAGCCAGGCGTTTCGCCCTCAAAGAACGGGCCCTTCTTCCCAGGCCGGCCGCGCAGCATGTCCGCAATGGGGCGCATCTCCGCCCTCGCGGCATCCATCACGGAGCGCACCACCGCCGGATCCCGGGGACGGACCTCAGACAGCGGCTTGCCGAAGCGGGCGGAACGGGTCTGGACGAAGTACTCGCGGCCGCGAGGGTCGAGCAGGTCGCCGACGTTGGGGATGACGAGGGGGGCGCATTGGTCGCGGACCTTGTGGAGGAGCTCGGTGACGGCGAGGGCGAGGGCGTAGCTGGCGTTGTTGGAGGGGAAGAGCGGGCGGGCGGGGAAGGTCTGGTCGAGGTGGGTGGCGATGGCGAGGGAGTCCATGAGGATGTGGTTGGGGTTGGTGGTGATGGTGAGGTGGTGGATGGCGGGGAGGGTGAAGGGGGTGGTGCCGTGGGCGTGCGGGGGGATGGCGGCGGCGGAGAGGAGAGGCGCAATGTCTGGGTAGGAAATGAAGGATTGTGTGTAGGGGATGTTTTTGTAGTTGAGGATGAGGCGGGTTTTGAGGGTGTTGGGGGACCAGGATTTGGAGGGGCCTGTTTGTGGATTAGGGTTGGGTTTGGGGTTCACGAGGGTGGAATGGAATTCATAGTATTTACCTGGGAGGGTGCAGGTGATGTCGAAGAAGTGGACGGGGGTGGTGTGGTCGGTCATGGTGGGTGTTGTTCTGTTTTGGTATATCATGTGTTGATGTTGAAGTTGATGTTGAAGTTGAAATTGAAGCTCTGGAATGTTCATTCCTCCCCACTGCGGGGTTCACACCATGACGATGATCTCATTGGGGTTGTTTCGTTGGAGTCAGTAGGGTCAGTTGGAGTCAGTAGTAGTATTATGATAGTATTCTTTCATAGAGTTAGAGTTAATTAAGATCTTTTCTGCAGTCTTCTCGTTTAGTCATGGGGAGGATGTTGGTTGTTTGGTTGATGTATACTTGATGGTCTGTCTGCAACGTTATTTATACGGAAGATTATCTCACCTGATTGATGCCTGAGGTCTTCAAACAATGATCCTAATAATCGATAGAATACAAAATATAAAACTAGAGAGAAAGATGATTCTATATTTTAATTCCCATACTTCACCATGTAACTAGTGATATGTCCTTAAGTATTTATTTACCAGTGGCTACAATCAAATCTATAGAAATACCCACAGGGAGTCTGTATTCGACCCAAGGAGATTAGTATCAAGAAAAATTAAGTCACTAATAATTATTAGTATTATTCTAAGACTTCTCGTCTCAGCCAAGACGAAAGGGTGGATCATTTCTCGAGGAAACAAAATGAACGAGAGTCGATCGTGAAACCGACAAACAACAACAGCCACCGCCATTCATTCATTCATTCATTCATTTACTCCCCCACCAACCAACTTAACTTCTACAACTCCTCCTTACAACTTCTTACAACCCTCCCCACGACTATCGGCCATTAATACTCCCACTGCTACTTCATCCACTCGAGTCCTTCTCCCCTTTTCACCCTTAAACCCCCATCTCGGCCTTCTCGTCGTGGTTAGGAGAAAAAGCCACAGCGCACTGATCATCAGCCGCTCCACCGACACAACCCTCAATTTCACCGCTTCTCCGTGTCCACTTCATCAATCGCATCATTTTGTCGCATAGACGCAAAGATGGAGAAGCTCGTCAATAAGACTCGTCATCTCTCCATGAGTGGCTCCGACTCCTCGAAGAAGGCAACCCCTGAAGCAACCCCCCAGGCAACCCCGTTTGCGCCGGCTGTGTTGTCGCATCTGGAGAAGATCCATAACTCCCTAACCGCGGCAAACACCGACTTTGTTCGCAGCGTTCAACATGAATCGCCCCAGCCTGTCGGTGATAGTGCCTCCGTCGACCCTCTCGCCTCATTGGCCGCCTTTCAGGCCTACATGGCCAGCCCAGCATCATCTGCATTGAGCCCCGCTAAGCAGCCTGATTATTCTGCTCCCATGACCGACTATTTCATTTCCTCAAGTCATAACACGTACTTGACCGGTAATCAGCTCTCCAGTGATTCCGATGCGAGCACCTATGCTGCTGTAAGTTTTGCACCCTACCGACCCTGCATCCATCATTGCCGGAAACAGTCCCGGGCATCCAACTGCACAGTGCAGATCGCATTCCCCATGGTGTTGACTTGGTTCTTCTGGATTGGCTCGTCTAGCAAGAGGAGTCGCCATGTGTTATCGTTATGCGTCACTCTGTGCGGCCGCACGCAATGCTTTGATTGCTGAACAAAGGGACCAGCTGATGAATTTTTTTTTTTTTCTTTTTCTTTTTAGGTTCTTCTGAGCGGGTGCAGATGCGTCGAAATTGACGTCTGGGATGGAGATGATTCAGACGACGAGTCAAGCAGCAGCAGTAGTGATGACGAGACCATTCCCAGTAGCCAAAAGGGAAACAAGCCTAAAACAGAACTTAGCAGGAAGAAACCGGGAAAGAAGGCTCGTCTTGGATCCAAATTGGGGAGTTTGCTGGGACGGAGTAAATCATCCGCTGGTCGTCGTGCGCCGCCCCCTACTATCAAAGAGCCCGTTGACGCTGCAGTCCTTCCACGCCCGGAACCAAAAGTCCTGCATGGTCACACACTCACCAAGGGGACTACCTTCCGAGATGTCTGCTATACCATCCGCGATAATGCATTCGTCGCCAATGATATGCCCGTGATTGTAAGCTTGGAGGTGCATGCATCTATTGAACAGCAGCAAACAATGGTCGAGATTATGGAGGAGGCGTTCAAAGGCATGTTACTCGAAGTGACGCCGGAGATCGAAGCTTCCCAGATCCCACCACCCGAGACCTTGAAGCGAAAAATCCTGATCAAGGTGAAATGGGTGTCTCCTGCAGGCCAAGGCGATGACGAGGGGGATCGCACCGACGAAGTTGACGAATTGAAGAAAAAGGCCAGCCAGAGCGAGCCTACTAACAACACAACGACCAGCACGACGCCCACCCCGTCGAAGCAAGAACAGCAGCAGCCGCCGCCGCCGCCACCATCCAAGATCTTCTTAGGTCTCAGCAAGCTAGCCGTCTTTACCAAAGGATACCGCTTCAGCCATTTTGCGCAGCCGGAAGCCAAAGTCCCCGGCCACGTATTTTCACTGTCTGAAAAAGCGGCCCGAGCAGCGTATGCAAAGGACCCGGCGGCGCTGTTCGAACATAACCGGGGCCACTTCATGCGTATCTATCCGTTCGGCCTGCGGGTCAACTCGTCCAATCTGGACCCGAGTTTTTTCTGGCGTCGTGGCGCGCAGATCGTCGCCCTAAACTGGCAGAGCGTTGACAAAGGGATGATGCTAAATCACGCCATGTTTGCTGACAAGCGAGGCTGGGTGCTGAAGCCACAGGGCTACCGAAGCGCCGATGCTGCCAGCGTCCCCATCACACGCCGACAGCTCGACCTCTGCATCGAGATCCTCGCCGGGCAGAACATCCCCCTGCCGCCGGGCGATACCAACGAAAAGGGTTTCAAGCCCTACGTGGCATGTTATCTCCATGTCGAGACCCCCGTCGATGACACGACGGGCGCTCCACAGAACGATGATGCTAGTTCGGATTCTGAGAAATCAAGCTACAAGCGCACTATCAAGAGCGCCACTGGGAGAAACCCGGACTTTGGGAACCAGTCGATTCAGTTCCCCACTCTGTCTGGAGTCATCGACGAGTTAACCTTTGTCAGGTAAGTATCATGTTCTGACTCGTCCTCCCTGTCCTTCTCCCTCTTTGTTGGTATCTGGTGTCGCATGACGCCCGGAAATGCCCTTTCTTGTCCTACCACCACCAGGCTACCACGCAAACAAGTCTTTGTCGACTGTGCTGACCAACACCTCTCATCCACAGATTCAAGGTCAAGGACGATGAATTCGCCCGGGATTCTTTGGCCGCATGGGCATGTATCAAACTTGACCGACTGCAGGAAGGCTATCGTCTGATTCACCTAACTGACTGTTCGGGGTCCGACTGCGCTGGTGCCCTGTTGGTCCGAGTCACCAAAAAGCTATCATAGTCGCGGAGAATTAGGTAGTTGTCCCGTCACAGTCATGCAGTCTACCGGGGTATATCCACCGGGGGGCGACATCCACCGCCTCGCATGCTATGTACATAGAAAGCTCATGCTGCAACTTAACAAAGCTCAGTCATAGTCTATACGCAGCCATGACTTGGTTGGATCTGGCCCCTGCAGTGCAGTGTCTGTTGCATTGCGTCCAGGGTGGGGATTATATTATTTTATTAGTTTTTAATTTATTATCGTGGATAGAATGTACTCATCTCTCGCAATCTGGTGCTGATCAGTTTAAATCCATCCATCTTTTTTTTTTCAATAATAATAATAATAACAATAATA
Organism: Aspergillus nanangensis; assembly: GCA_015844325.1. Lineage (NCBI taxonomy): Eukaryota > Fungi > Ascomycota > Eurotiomycetes > Eurotiales > Aspergillaceae > Aspergillus > Aspergillus nanangensis. The sequence goes on along the minus strand of VCAU01000010.1, from coordinate 184,535 downwards.
AATAATGGAATTAATTCTTTATTTATTTACCTTGCCTTGCATCAGGCTCATGTACGAACCCTGGTTTATCGGGCAGGATGCAAACGCAGGTCGGTCGGTCGGCCGATCGGTATTGTCCTGTATTTGTTTGCATTTCTTTCATTCATGCCAGCGGATTGACCGCAGGATAGTATCTCGCACGAATAACAATGCTCTATATACATCTTATACTTCTACTGACCACAGAAAATGGTGGAAAGTGGAGTTCCAATACAGATAGTTGAACTGCCTTACTCCTTTCAATGCATAACATCATCATCATGCTCTGATTGAACTGAACTGGGGTACATTTGGCTTATCTATCTACAAGGTGTATTCATAATTCCATAATAAATGAACCAGAAGAAGAAAAGAAAAGAGAAAAAAAAAAAAAAAGGATCTGAATTTGTATGGAGTAAGGCAAAGAGCGCCCAGCCAGCCACGAAACCCTATCTCGGAGAGTAAGTAAATCAGCATAACCGAGGAAGTGTGGATGGAATGGAATGCGAAGATCCAGATGCACGAATAAAGAGAGTACATCGGGGGCTATCTTCGATGCACTGATTAATTGATTGATCTATCCCAGAGTAGGAAATGGTGATAATTCAGATCTTTTTTCTTTCTTTTCTGTATGACTGGCGGTGAGCATATCATTATTATTATTATAATTAATATTTTTATTATTATCATTGTCATTAGTTCTGGGGGGTTTTTCTCTCTTGGGGTTGGACTGTCTGTACTGAATCTTTTGAATATGCGCTAACTCAATTAAGAGATATAATCCTTGTGCTATCTCTCTCCCTCTCTCCCTCTCTCTCTCTCTCTCTAAGGGAAAAAAAAAAAAAACAAAACAAAAATATCGATGACACAATTGACGGAAGACAGACAGACAGACAGACAGCAAACGGGCCTGCTTTGCCGAGTGGAGAAAAAGAAAGGGAGAGACAGGAAGTTGACAGGAGGAGAAAGTTGACCTGTCACTTTGGATGAATATCAAAATTCCCCAGTTAGTGTCAACGCTAGTTGGAGAGGGGAGGGCGCCGGGGGAGTGGAAGCCCCTGAGAGAGGATGATTCTTTCTTATTATCCTGATTACTGGTATGAATTAATTAATTGGTGTGTGTGTGTTTTTTTTTTTTTTCTTATTAAAAAAAGGAAAAATTAACTTCATTGTATGGTGATCAAAAAGATAAAATAAAATAAAATAAATAGATAGATACTGCAGATAAAGAAAAGAAAAGGGAAACTCACCCCCGACGTCGGAGAATATCCTCCTAAAGTTACATACAACTAACTGCCAACAGTTTTTCATCCATGGGGGATTGTTATGTATCCAATTCCAAGATGTGAGAAATACACTGATCAACGGTGGGGCAGTCAAGTCAAGTCAAGTCAATCCCCCAGACCTTGATAAGGTTTCAGTCTTATTTTATTATTCTTGTTGTTGTTGTTGTTGCTGCCATCTGATTTTACGACGTAAACTCCCCCTCATCTCATATCATCAGGTCGGTGTAAGTCATCAGGTATATAAGGTAGGAAGTACAGAAATTCGACATGATTCGTTTTCCATTATTAGGGTTATTTGTTTATTTATCTTTCAGTTTGTTAATTTATTAGACCGCCCACCAACGTCTTCAGAGACAGAAAGAAAAGGATGATCTATTTTCATCTTTGGAGATCAACTCAACAGAACTGGATTTATTCCATGTCAGGGTGGATCTCGCATGAAATTTAAATTAAATCAACCATGGTCCATAACACTGTCCCCATGTCTATCCCATTTCATTCCTCCATTGTAAGGTAGTTTTTTAGTGGGGCGCCCTAAATTTTTAAAGGATCCCACCCCAACCACATAGCTCCATTTAACCCTGGGGGAAGGAAAAGGAGGAGGAGGAGGAGTTCCAACTGCTGATTCCCTGCAAGTGATTAATTATTCATTGGGGCCCAAATGGACCCCAGGTATGCATTAGCCTTGACAGGGTTATCCCCCCCGTGCCATGGCCAATTGACGTCCCTCATCCACTACTGCAAATGGGTGAAGGAGGGATGTCCGTGAGTGAGATCTTCCAATGTAGGTCTATGCCATCACCGATGAATCCGCTGGCATGATGGAGAAGAGGAGGGGGGTGGGTTCTGGACCAATTGAGTGATGAGCACGTTGGGTTTGTGTGATATGAATTGTGATGGAAGGAGGGGGAGAGAACATGTGTCACTCTATGTGTCCTACTCTATTGCTACCTACCTAGCCTACTGTATAGTACTCGGGATGGAGGGAAGGTTGAAAAAAGATGATGTTGGAGTTAGGGCTAATCTACCGATGCATGTATGTGTCGTCTGGAAAAAAAAAAAAAAAGTGGCTGCAGAAGAAAACGGCTACCACTTTTTCTTTTCTTTTCTTTCTTTTTTTTTGAAAAAAAAAAAAAAATAAATAAATAGATAAATATGTATATTACTCTGCATCTATTGTGTGATGTTTGTTGGATTTATTTTTCAGTCAAATCTAATCCAGTCGAACACGTATCTTCCCATGCAGCGGACCTCCATGTCGACATGCATACAGACAGGGTGGATCTATCCAACTGAGTGCAAAATGCTTGTCATTACGGCAACATCCGAACGAATCATCGGGAGAGGATATGACAGGACCAGGGTCCGTTCGTCTTAAGAATAGATAGATAGATGGAGAGATAGATAGATAGATAGATAGAATTATGGAGGGGGGGGAAGAACGCATTGCATCGATTCCCATCTTGTTCAGTCATCCATCGATCGATCGTCCACTCTAGAATGAAGATCTCCCGGTCAGAGACAGGATCATGGAGCCTGCAAAAAAGGATTTATTTTTTTATTTTTTATTTTTTAAAATGCTAAATTAAAAAACTGGAAAAAAAAGAGAGAGAGAAAAACAAATTGGCTTCTCCTCCTTTCCCCCTAAAAAAAACTTACCTACCTTACGGGACTGACCAGGGCTGAGAAAAACGGAACTATATAAGGCAACACTTTCTCCTCCCCTTGAGGATTGGATTATTGATTTCCATTCGAACATTTAAGCTCACCCTCCGAAACTTGGTTCACTCAACGCTATTAAACTCTGACTATCTTGATCGATTCGATTCGACTCTATTTAACTTTGTTCCTCTTCCTCTGGATTTATCCCATCTTCCATCTTCCATTTTCCTACCAACTGAATTGAATATCCCTCGTCACCATGCCAGTCCGTATTCCAATCCCCCTCGTTAGTCATGGGAGATCCCAACTAATTGTTTTGTAGATGCCTGGAGTCCGTTGTCCCAAATGCCAGGGTGCCGGCAAAGAAACATGGGTGATTCCCGGCAAGAACTGTCACGAATGTGGAACACCTTGCTCATGATATTGTGTCGCTTGAAGAAAAAAAACAAAAACAAACAAACACAATTCCACCAGGCGTCAACTCAAGAATCATCGTCGCCAAAAACACACTGTTCAAAAAAGTGAATGCATCATCATCATCATCATCGGGAAGAAGAGCAAAGGAATCAAATCATCTACTGGGGAAGAGGAAGGGGACATCCCCCCAATTCCTTTCGCTCCTCCCGAATACCTTCAAATGGAGTCTACTGGGGGCAGGGGGGGTTTTTTTTTTTTTTTTTTTTTTTTTGTGTATCTCGTCCGTTCATGGACAATTCGAACCGAACCAAACTTGTCGACAAGACAGAGAGACAGAGAGGCAGAATCAGAGACATACATACTACTAGGTTATGTTATGACTCGCGACAAACAAGGATGTGGAGGAGGAAATGTATGTACGATATCAAACTAATCTCTGTCTTGGGATGTTCGAGACAGGAACTGGAATTTTCGTTTAATTGATGAGAAATGCGAAAAAAGAGGTTCTTTACACTTTATTATTAGTAGTAGTAGTATTATGAATATTTTCTTTTCCTGTGGTGCTGTTACTACTACCTACAGATGATCGACGGGTGGGACCAATTAACGAGAACATGAAACCCAATCAATAACTCAATAATTCCAGTCTAACCAGTTCTTCTACCTTTTGAAGTAATAATTATAATTATCATTATAATAATAATAATAATCATAATAGTAAATAACTCTATCTAGATAACACACGTGACCCCGCAGGCAACCAGGCCGCAAATCCCCCAACCCGGCAAGCGCCTTACGTCATTGGCGTTTTTTTCCCCCGCAATCCGAGTATATCCAATCATTCAATCATGACAATCATGACAACTACCTTCAGACAATAAAACTCCCCCCCAAAAAATAATGCCAGATACTTACCCCATCGGCTCACGATCCCAATGCGAAGACCTCGTCAAAGAATGGGGCTTTCGCCATGTCTTCACCTGGTCAGATGGGAGGTATGTACTATATCTACCTCTACCTATATCGATTAGAAAAAGAAATATCAATTAACTGAACCTCATTCCTCAGTAATGCATACTACCCCCCACACAAACACCACGGCCTCACCACTCATCTCATCCGTCGAGGTTCCCTGACGATCACCTACCCGGATGATAACGCCAACATCCACCACGGGGAGGTGCGGAAAGAGACCTTTGGGGTGGGCGGGAGAGTGGATGTTCCGGCTAGGAAGATGCATGAGGTTTGGATTGGGGATGGGGGATGTGAATATGTGATTGGGGAGTAGGTTTTATGATTAGAACTGATTGCTTTTTATTGCGTGTATGCTATTTGGGTATGTCTATCATCTGTGGTCCAAATCCAGTTTGGAGCACTTTTTCTCTCTCTCTCTTTTTGAATATGTCATAATGTCTTGTCTTAGTGGGTGAATCTGAAGTCGAGTCTAGACATGGGATGTTAGTAAATATGATAAGCGAATAGAAAGGAGTTAGAATATACCGTTTGTTTCCTCGATCCTTGTTGGCCAGGATGTAAATCTCTCGCTCTGTGCTGGTCATCGCATCCCATTTTTCGGCATTTTGTCTGAACTCATTAGTGATTGATTGATACAATCCGATCAAAAGAAAAGGAAAAGCTCTTACTTATTCCGGCGCACATAGTAATACTTGGCGGCAATGAACAAGACCAAACTCCACACCGTCAAGGCAATGAGCACTTTGTTTCCCACGCGGTAGTAGGGTTTGTCGTTTTCTCGGTAGATCTATATATAACAGGTCAGCATCATCGGAGGAACAAACAAGATATGTCTGAATAAAACTCACATTATTCCCCACAATATTCGACGCCTGCACCATCATATTATAGACGGCGGTAGCCACCGTCCTGGTGCGAACAGACCCAGCATTCCGCGACGTCAACGCCACCACAATGGCATGCACATAGGGGGCGCCAATCAGCAAGATATTGACAATCCACCGGGCCCACGGACTCGCCGTCGTCGGCAGCGTATCCAACGCAATCAGCAGCACCAAACACCACACCTCGGCCACCACCCCCAGCAACAACCGCTGATTAAACCGCTCCGACACCCACGTCCAAAACAACAAATTCCCAATAAAGATCGCATACGCCGGGATCGTCAACAGATTGGTCTGGAAGGTACTGAACCCCAACCCCTTCAAATTCAGCGTGATATAACTCGTCGCCGGCGTATTGGGAATCATCCACGTCAACCCCAGCAGATAAATCGGCCACATATCGTAGTCACACAGCGCCTCCCACAGCAACTTCGGCGTGACAGCCTGCCGGTTATGCATATCGCCCTTGCTGGGGTCATCGCGCAGCACGCGATTCACCATGATCTTCTCCTCGGATTCGGTGAACCAGCCATTCTTCCCCCGGAAGCCGCCTTTGGTTTGGCACGGCCCCGCGGGCATCCAGAACACGGCGACGACGGCGATCACGCCGGTGATGAGACCCTCGAAGGCGAAGAGGTAGCGCCAGCCGCCGGTGCCGTCGTCGTGGCGGATATGCAGGAAGCCGAACGCGAGGAACGCCCCGATGATGGCGGTGCCTTGGTAGGAGACCCAGAAGTAGCTGAGCCGGATGGGGAGTTCGCGGGATTTGTACCAGAAGGAGAGGAAGAGGATGGTATCGGGGATGCTGTGGGAAAGATTATCAACAACTATTTCAAAGAGGGGGGGAGAAAAAAAAACTGACAATCCTCCCTCAAACATGCCCAGGAGAGCTCGGCAGGCAAAGTACCCAGCCCGGTTTTTCAGAAACGCCTGGCACGCGGCGATGAGGCTCCACGAGAACATCTGGATGGGGATCCAGCGGTCTGGACCCAGTTTCTTCGAGATCAGCTGCGAAGGTAACTCCGCGAAGAGGAAGCATAAGAAGAAGATGGTCTGGCCGGTGTTGTAGTCGTTGGTGTTCATGCCCAGGTCACCTAGCATGTTGTCCGAGAGGGCTTGCACGATATTGCCGCGGTCGAGTTGCAGGGCAAAGAACGTCACGCAGGCGAATGTGCAGACTCGCAGATCAATCTGATTTTGATTAGTCTGATATGATCATCCCATGCGAAGGCTGGAAAATAAAGAGAAAGGGGAGGAATACCTTCCGTAGGACTCGCTTTTCCTCTTGTTCCGTCCATTCGAACTCCGGGTCCCATCGATGGATGCCTTCATATGACGGGATGGGCTTGTAATATCGAGGATCCTCGCTGGTGTCAAAAGCACAGTCGTTGAAGTCCTTGGCCTGTCTCTGCTCCGCAACTCCCAACGTCGAGGAAGACGACCCGGATGGTAACACCGACTTGGTGTCGGTAGTGTCCGCCACTGCGCCCTTGGTCTCGTTTGAGGCCATTGCTCTTTTGCCAGGATGTTTTGAGGTCGACTGGATGAACTGTAGGTAGGGAGGGGAAAGACACTTATATAGAGTCCGTTCGTCTTTTTTACCTTTATGTATCACGTCATGTACACATTCTTCCTCCTACTGACTACGTATCTACGACGACTAATCGGTAGATAGATACATGTGGGTGGAACCAATGGTGATACTTGGATAATGAAGCCTAAATTATTTTTGGCATCGGACAACATCCGTTGGGAAATCTAGGACATGTGGTGCAGGCATGTCCCCCCCTGGCTGAGGAGCATTCTATCATGATGTTGGAGCAGAGGGCCCATTGTGTCCAATTGGAAGTAGTGGGAGGTCTATCACGCAAGGACGACAGTGGTGACGCTATGAAAAGCGAGTCAGGGCAACATATGCCAACCAGGATAGACGTTAGTGGCAGCTCTAGTTCTGGTGGTTGGGTTTTTTTGGGACAAAGACAGAGAGATGATTCCGCCATCGCATTGGGATATGATGGTATCTTTCGCCATCAGCATCTCACTAGTCCGACTATGTCAGCAGTAGAGATCTGATTAGAAAGAAGGAAAGAAAAAAAAGAAAAAAGAAATCAATCAGATAAACATCATCTTCAGCCCTAATCAGTGCACAACCACTGCCAGAATCATATGACAATCCACTGCCCATTAAACCCTTTCTCGATGGTTTCTCTTTCTTTCTTTCTCTCCATCCCATCCAAAACAGTTACTACTAAGTGGGGGAATGTTGTTGTTTTTTCTTAATTTTTTAATTTTAAGTGGCGCGAATAAGACCTTCTATCACGCCATGAGTGGCCCACTATTCGCGACAACCACAACATCATCATCATCATCAACAGGAACACCACGCAAAGAACAGCGATCCCTCTGGATATTTTTCCGAGGATGACAAAGGCATCATGCAGCCCGTCCATAGGTTCACCAGCACGCCATAGAGAGGTGATTCGATACGAAGGAACAAGCAGCGCATACCCCGCAAGTATTGCGCAACCAAGACGGATAATCGGAATGTCGAGCACACACGGGCTGCGAGCCTTTATTATTATCTGAATCCCTCATGTGAGAAGAGAGATAAAAGAGGTGAATTGGAATATTCAAGAACATCTCAACAAAGCAACCACCTCAAAAGATGGCCCCGTCTCTCACTGAAACCGTCTCTCTCCGTCAAGCCCCCAAAGCCACGCTGCGAACCGAGGCTGGCTTCAACAAGGAAAACCTCATCGGATATGGCGAAGCATATCGCCACGAGGACGAGTTGCAAGGCACCGACAAGCAGCCACCGGCCTCGTATCCCAACTACCTCCCCGTGTGGGACAACGAGACCGAGCGATACCCCCCGTTGACCGAGTTCACGCACGTCGACCACGGCAAAGACGCCAGCCCTAACTTCCCCGATCTGTTCCCTGCCGGTCAGGAGGGCGTCGTCGACGAACTCACCCCCATCATTGGCAGCGAAGTCACCGGCATCCAACTCAGTCAGTTGACCCCGGCCGCCAAAGACCAACTGGCGCTGTTTGTCGCCCAGCGCAAAGTCGTCGGTAAGTTTGAACATCATTCATCATTCATCTCATTTATCATTATCATATTGCTAAAGAAAAGAAACCAATTCCAGCCTTCCGCGATCAGGACTTCGCCTCCCTCCCCATCGACCAGGCCCTCGAATTCGGCAGCTACTTCGGCCGTCACCACATCCACCAAACCTCCGGCGCCCCCAAGGGCCATCCCGAGATCCATCTCGTCCACCGTGGCGCAGATGACACCTCCGGCGCCGACTTCCTCGCTTCCCGCACCAACTCCATCACCTGGCACTCCGACGTCACCTTCGAGAAGCAGCCGCCAGGCACTACCTTCTTGTATCTGCTCGATGGGCCCCTAAGCGGTGGGGACACGCTCTTCGCCAACATGGCGGCAGCCTATCGTCGTCTTTCGCCGGAGTTCCAGAAACGGCTCCATGGCTTGAAGGCCGTGCATTCGGGGGTTGAGCAGATTAATAACAGCTTGAATAAGGGGGGGATTGCGAGGAGGGAGGGGATTCAGACGGAGCATCCGATTGTGCGGACTCATCCGGTATGTTTTATCTCATTCCCTTGGTAAGATAATCTGTCTGTGTCTAACCTGTGAAATTGTCAGGCTACCGGAGAGAAAGCCATATTCGTGAATCCGCAATGTAAGTCATCCTTCCCCATATACACAGTTCCAGCTGCTGATCACCACCCTCTAGTCACCCGGTATATTGTCGGATACAAGAAGGAAGAGTCCGACTACCTGCTCAAGTTCCTGTACGACCATATTGCCTTGTCGCAGGATATCCAGACCCGCGTGCGATGGCGTCCAGGGACCGTTGTTGTCTGGGATGTAAGTTATATTCTGCTATATTGTATCTGGTACAATCCACTGATCTCTTTTTTTCCCCCTCACTGCAGAACCGTGTCGCCGCCCATAGTGCGCTGTTCGACTGGCAGGATGGGCAGAGACGTCACTTGGCGAGAATCACCCCCCAGGCGGAGCGGCCGTATGAGACTCCGTTTGAGCGATAGATTTTACTGAAGGATTGGGGTTTGTAATGGAAGGAAGGGAAGGGTTATGTTTATTTATTTGTCTTTTTTTTTTATATAGTTGACGATGTCACGGATATATACGATTTTTGGTGGAATAAGAATGTTTATTTGTTATTCGAGATTGGACAATAACGCAGTCTGCAGAGTTGATCAGAAGTCAAGATAAAAGGGTTCCTGATTGCTGCAATAAAAATAGCACCAGTACAACCGTTCATTATGCAATAGAACTAAAACTCAAAACAACCACTCGACAGGAAGTCGATGTCACATTGCCTAGAATATACACTGATCAGTCATCCTACTCATCCAGAACAATCATTTCCCGGCTAACAACAGCGACACCATCCCTGACTCCACCCAGTTATCCTTGGATGACTACTACCCGACAGCGACGCCAGTTTCCTCTCCAGCGGAGAAGTCGCAGTGTAAGATAAAAGGCCAGCAACAGCAGCACTTCCGAAGCCTCATCAGGAAGAGAAATCCACCCAGACTCCGTCGCGACATCCAGCGGCAGACTATCTACCATCGACAGTTTGGCTGTATGATGAGCGCTAATAACAGCGTAGCTCTTGTCCACCCCCGGCTGCTGGGCGGATACTTCCTCCGCATGCTCCCAGGTCGGCACGTCCTCGTCGTTGGACCAGGCTGTGGCAGATGTCATGGTTGTGATCACTTCACCGGGAGAGTTCATGGGGTTGTTCTGTAGACCCATTGTTCTGGATGGGAATATATGTTAGACAAGGGATCATGTTTCAATATGGCGCGGGCACAGGGGAAAGAAAGAACTCACTTCTTCCGAAGCCTCGTCAGGAGAAGCAGGTGTGTTCATGACATCAGGTGAAACTGACCGAGTAGGTAGTAAGTACCACACCGACTTGCCACGGATAGAGAACAACCACGAGGTATGTTAGGTAGGAAATAAAGTACCCAGGAAACCACAACCAACCACCAACCAGTCACATCCAGTTCCAGTTCAATCCCCACCAACCCTCCTCTCATACCGATGCATAATCCCAACATCCCATTCACGAAACCCCCTCGCCGACACCGGCAACATCTCCATCCTCCTACGCAACACATCCCTCACCGCCGCAAAGACCGCAGGCGGCAACCGCAACTCCTCCAACGACAAAGCCGACGGTTTCCCCGCGGTAGGATGGAGGAGTGCGTCCACGTCGGGGACGTCCTGGAAGAGGATCTTCATTGCGCGTTGCGCGGTGGTGCGGTGCGAGGGGCTGGAGTGGGAGTAGCGCAAGGAGGGGTTGAAGACCCATATCTTTTTTTTTTCCAGAGAGTGGTTAGATATATGGTGGGTTGTAACGGGGGAAGGGGGGGATAACATACCAGGAGACCGGTGGGTTGGTCGCAGTGTAGGACGAAGCGGCGGGCGCTCTCTCGCTCGATGAGCTCGAGGAGTTGGGCGGCGACGATGGTTTCGATAGGATGGGTTTCCCAGATGGGAGTTGAGGTGGTGGTTTTGGAGGAGGAGGAGGCTGCGAGGCTGGTTTTGAAGAGGCGCCATCCTTGGCTGAGAGGGTCTGAGACGCCGAGGAGAGTGTTGCATTGCGTGCAGAGGAGTGAGGAGGAATCATCATCGGCCTAGAGATCTCGTCATGTATCAGTGATCAGCGATCTGGAGACGAGACTATACAACCAGGAGAGGGAAAGAGAGAGAGAGAGAGATGGAGTGTGTTCAATGGCTTTGATTCGATACTACGCCTGCTGCTATATGTATACCAACTACGACTCGACAGAAGCCTTCATGTCCCTCGATATCATCATGTCAACCCCATCGCTCGAGGGAAACGGCAGAAGTTCTGCCATCGACGAAAGAAAACACCCGAGGCAGTCTCGATCTCAACCGGATGGTTCGCCAGAATCCGCTGTGTCCGCCTCCCCATAACAGGAATCACTGACGCGAAATCCATCGCAAAGAAAGGAGGATATCTACCTCAGTTCATCCTGCTATAGGGAGAAGAAAAACACCCACGAGATCCCGACGCCGGCACACGAGACCAAGACACTGTAGCTATAGGGCAATTGTATCGAAGACCCGACCATGGGGATGAACCGGCCTCCTTCTTATGTGCCCAGGCAATTTGAGGGAGAATCACTCACCTAGGTAGCCTACCTACCGTCAATTGAACAGGTAATATCATCATCATCATCATCATCATCATCATCATCATCATCATCATCATCATCATCATCATCATCATCATCATCATACTGTGGGGAGAAAAAGAAAGAAGAAAAAAAAAAAAAAGACAACCCTTACTTACCATCTTCACCCCCATACAATCCCCCTCCACGACCAAAAACGTCGCCACATCCACCAGAACATTCCCCTCCATGGCCACGACCTGATTCGTAGCCCCATACCCTTTCACCGTAGCGCTTTGCTCCTCCGAAAGAACCCCCTTATCATCACGGTGGTCCTGGTCCTCCTCCTCCGGATCCGGCTTATGACAATGCCAGAAATCCATCATCTCCGCCCAATTCCCACTGGGCAGATCCTTCCACACCCACCCCTCCGACGACGGCAATTGTCCTTGTCCATCAGACTCGGACCGACGTACCTCTTCACGCAGGACGGGATTCTCGCACTGCCGACACCGCAGACGCGTGGTCGGTCCCATCTCCGATGCAGTCCACGGAACGAACGTCTCCAGGGCTTCCTCGTCGCGTCGGAGCAGCGGATCATCATCACTGTCGTCGATCTGCATTCGGAAGGCGTATTCCGCGGTGTGCTGCGCCGGGTTGGGCTTCTCTCCTTGGGTGCTTAGTGTGCGTCGCGCGGCGTGGTTGACCCGCGCGGGGAGCTGGATGGTGTCGCATACGTGGTTGAGGGGGGAGGGGAGAGAGACGGAGATGGCACGCCGTGAGTTGGATAGTGTGAGGTCCAGTTTGGGGGGAGGGGAGGAGGAGGAGTGCAGAGGCAGAGGCATCATAGCGAGGGAGATGTAGAGGGTGATGTGACGGATGTTGGGGAGGAGCTCTGCGTGGAGGTATAGAGAGGGGTCTTTTGGTCTGGTGGGTAGTAGTGATTCGGTCATTATTATTGTTAGTCCCTGGCGTTTTTTTAATGGTCAGTTGTCGTCATGTGTGGTGTGTATGTATGTTGGAAGTGTTGGAAGTGAGTGTTGAAAGTTGGAAGATGAAGATGGAGCTTGTGTGCAAACACTACAAACTAAATATCCAATTTCACGTGATCATAAATAAATACATGAGATCACAGCAGATCAGATCAGATCAGATCAAACGATAGACTCGCTGGCGATGATAATAATACACAACCTAGGCTATAATGCAGGAAAAGAAAGGAAGAGAAATTAGCCAAAAACTTTTCATACCCTAGAAGAAACCACCCCAGCCATCGAACTCCTCCGCAAACTTCACCGCCGCTTTCAGATAGAATGAGTCCGAATCTCCCCATGTGTGCGCCGCCTCCCTACACGCCCGGATAGCCTTCACATAATGCGCATCATCCGACACCGTCTCGCGTTCCACTGCCTGCTTCGCGGCCCACTTCCAGTCTCGCCCATTCAGCTCGATATCACACACCGCATCCTGGCGAATCTCCGGTCGTAGCTGGGCAATATACACCGCCAGGGTCATCAGCCACCATTGCCGGACGAGCGGGAGCTGGAATCTGCCCGGGATGAGGGGTAGAAGGACGCGAACGGCATGACTGGTGGTGAGGGTATGGACGAAGAAGAAGTCATATTTCTGCGTTGGCTGGGAGCGGGTCGCGGTGAGCAGCGCGGCGGCGAGGTGTTGGGACTCGCGGAACTGTTCTATGGGGTTTTCGATCTTCCACGCGTTCCAGTAATGGAGGAGGTCGTCCTCTCGGTCGCGGAAGAGGACTTCTAGGTTTTTGCTGCCAGGAGTACTGAAGAGGCCGTCGAATCGCTGGTCGTTGCGGACCTTGTTGAGGATTTCAAAGAGGGAGATGGATGAATCCGACGACGGCTCGATTTTCGAGTATCGCGCATCGTCGGAATATTTGTGGATGTCGTTGTAGCAGACCGCTGTGAGTGCCAGGGCCTCCATGGCAACCTCACGACTGGACAATTCGAAGGCGTAGGCCAGATGGATTAGGGGGTGGCCGACTAGGATTTATGGGTTAGTTGGGAGTTTGGGAATAGTAGCTCCGGCTTCCGTAGACGTACGATCTGCAATCAATGAGCTGAATAATGGATGTCGTCCCGAGTACAGATACTTTTTGACGACTGCTTTCCAATCATATCCATGATTAGTGAGCTCGTCTTCGAAGAAATCAACATATGCTCGTTGGTATCTGTCCATGATTAGTTGGGTGTCTGCGCGCCAGAAGCAGATGTATGATAGTGAGGACAGGCACTTACTCCCTGCGTGCTAGAAAGTCTCTCCAATCATACGTGTTGATTTCACCTGGGGAGTCAACCCAGGGCACGAGCTCTTTGCTCTCGGCTTCATATGCGCGGGTCAACCCGTCTGCGTCTGCACCTTGAAGAAAGGCAGAGCCGAGGATCTGTACAGATCAGTAACTGACACTTGGAATCTCCGTTCTGGAGTAAAAAAGCAATCGAACATGTGGTGTGCGCATGTACGGAAATCATATATCACGACTTACATGCGGAACATGATTATGGAACTGGAGCTCGTTCCACAAGATAGCATGATTGGCGTGGTTCAGTTTGAGGAGATGTTTCAATGCCCTGGCGGGTTTTTCCTGCGCCGTATCGGTCTCATGGATCTGAACTGATGGTAAATCAATCACTTTCCGGTCGCTCCAGGGGATCCAGTCGCTGATGGAAGGGAATTTGATCGAGATCATTGTTATTGTTGAAGCTCTGAGCTTGAGTGGGGCCACACAAGGTGGGATTCTAGCCTGGTGAGAAGGGGGATGCAGAGGATATTAATATGGTAAACGATAAATCCAACGATAGGTGATACAGAGATAATTAATATTGAAGAACTTCAGTTGTACAAGAAGAAGTGGATTAAATGGGTTGGGTTGTGCAGAGTTGCGCGATTGGAGAGAGTCAGATGTTGTTGGGGTTAAGTTAAAGAAAGGGTTGAGGTGGAAGTCCGTCAGTCGCCTTCCATGACGCAATAAAAACCACCAAACACGGTTCTCGTGATGTATATCCATCTAAGATTGTATTGATCCGTCTATTTACTTGTGTATAGGGTAATCTTCTATAACATCCTTATACCCTCCGTTCAAATAACAAAATATAAATCAAACCCCTGATCCTCCCACTTATTTACCGCTATTGTCTTTCGGCGGGCTGCTATAATCCCCCGCCTCTCCAGCTTGAGGAGCTACCTCTCCAGTCAAAACAACATCGATTCGAGGTCCTGTGAAGTTCTTGCGACCGTCCACAATCCACTGGAAGCTTGAGATGATCAAGATGATCCCGAATGCCACCACGCAGTAGTCTATTAGGTATAGCTGTTAGCAATGTCGTAGGACGAGGTACTATTTCACGGAGGGCCCAGCACTTACTCATACTGCTACCAGTCACGGGAATACCAGGCGGGAAAAGGAATAGCACAGTGGTGAGACTGATGTAGGCAAGCGCAATCTAGTAGATGTTTCAGTCAGCTCCCGTCTTGTATTTCTCATGCCGACTACACATGACGCACCATGTTGACAATCCAGCCCACTGTGTTCGACAGAACGAACGGTCTTTCGGGCAGCATTTTTCGGCCGCGGACGCAGTTGACCAGGATAGGGATGCCGTAGGAGAGATCCAACATCACGACAGAGGACGAGATAATGGCGTTGAATGCGCTGGGAACGTCAGTCAGAGTTACTTTCCCATATGATATCGGGAGAAATCTACCTCGAAGAGCCCAGGAAGACAAGGCCAAAAATAATGACACAGGCATTGGTCAGATACAAGGCGTTCAAGGGCACCTTGAGCTTAGGGTGGACTTTGCTGAAGAATGGCGACGCGGGAAGACCCCCATCTCTGTACAACAATTAGACACTAGTTCTGATACAAGTCATGCAAACCATGGCTAAGCTATAAGGTAATCAATTACCTTGCAAAAGCATAGATCATGCGACTGCTGGTGGCCATAATTGTCGTGGCTGCAAAAAGGATACAAATCAACGGGAACCTAGAAACATTGCATGAGTCAGGTGTAAACTATCAAGTGGCGAGGAACCTCAGACTTACAGGAGCAGGCAGATGGACCCAACATTGCTTCCGGTTGCATTCCTGAAGATCTGGAGAAGACATCCCGCAGCCGATTCGATCACTTGGTGGATGTCGCCGGCAACCAAGAGCAGCACTACCAAGAAAATGAAACCGGTAAAGCAGCCAATGCACACACAGTAGATCATGATCTTGGGTCCAACTACGGCAGCGTTGGGGATTTCTTCAATCATATGAGCGACGCCATCCTAGTACAGGGTTGGTTAACAAGGGGTCACAGGCTGCAAGCACAAGGGGACATACAAAGCCGGTGAGACCGAGACCTCCTTGGAGCAGCTAGAAATTGTCAGAAGACAGACGTCCCACAAGTTGGACAGGGTATACAAAACATACGCCAAGCATCCAAGCAAGACCATCGGGCCCTATAGCAAGTCAGTTATGCGTCGATAGAGAATAGGTGGTTAGAAACATACAGCCAGTCTGGTTGATAAACTCCCCAAACACAAACCTATCCATATCATGTCAGCAGGCCATCATCTTCAATATGATATCCAAGTTACACATACTCTGCCGAGTTATAATTTGGGCTCGAGCACGCAAGCACCGTGATGGAAATTACAACAAATCCGGTAATAGACCAGATGACTATCCAGATCAGCATCATTCACATCAAGATCGAGAGTGTAATATCTCACAGGCACTCTTCGTAACCAACGGCAAACCCTTGTTCATCACCGAGTTGACTAGGAATGCAATCAGGTTGTAGGCGATATAGAGAAGGAACTGATGCCAACGCTGAGATTCGAACGTCTAACATGATAATCATCAGCCATAATACACCACAAACCCAAATCAAGCCTCTTACAGGATGCATCAGCGAGATGATACCCAGGATCAGCTCACTTCCCAGAAGACCACCCGTGGCCGTCAATGCGAGCTATAAACGTCAGCCGTATATTCTCCCAGATAGTTGTCAACAAATGTATCGCACCCATCCAGAGACATTGACCCAGCCAGTGATCCAGGAAAGAATCGGCACCCATGGCTCCCACGAGACTTTGGTTCTAGGTTAGTGAACGCCCCGACGACGACAAGGTGGACAGCGGAGGTAGAACTCACTGACTATACGCGAGATCAAACATCAGCCGAATGAAACAGTCAAACCAGATCCCAGGGAGGAAACTTACCAGCAACCCAATGATATTGTCCTCCAGCCCTGAAGCCACGATTAGGACCGACCCAATTAACCACGTTCAAAAAAAAGACACTCACGTAGGGTACGCAGACAAGAACTCGGCCAGCGAGCATGCTATCGACAGGTTACAGATACCAGCTGTGACCAAACCTATAGTCGAGGAGTAACATTAACAACGGCGAAAAACAGCCACCAACCCAATCAACATCCGGAAGTAGAGAGAGGGGGAGGGAGAGTGAAAGAGAGAGATAAAAGAGATACATACCCCAAATCACACTCACAGACCCTCCAGACGGCAAACTCAAAGACAAACTGGCCGACAGAGCAGTCCACGACTACATACAAAGATAAGGGTTAGTTTCGAGCCGCTCAGACCGCTTCAACCCCTTCTTGGTGTTTTCTAGCCCAACGACGGACCTTGCCCGTATCGAGCAGTTACGTCCAATAACCGGCGAGAGAGCATACATTTAAGATGGCAAAGGCCAGACCAAGCATTGACCTGCATTTCGGGAGGGATTAGACTCGTTTTTTCTTTTTGTTTTCTTTTATTGGAGGAAGGAGGAACCATACAGCATGGAGAAATTTCGATGCAGCTCAGCCTTATGGCCCATGGCAGCCAACTGTGCATCATCATCACTCCGGAAGTCCTTTGCGGTGGACATTGTGCCGGAGAGAGGTGGGGGGGGAGGTTGATTGAGTATCAATTCGATTTCGTAGAAGATAGATAGATAGTATTGTGAAGGGAAACCAGGGAGGGGGGTAAGGGTAGAGAAGGGAGGGAGGGAGAGGATGATGAAGAGGACAATAGTAGTCGTCGTCGTCGTAATGTAATAATAAAAAAAAAATAAAAAATAAAAAAAAAGAATAGTTGTAGGAGGCCGACAAGAATAGTTCACTAACCACCAATGATGGTTACCATAAATATTAATCCAGACCCTTCCCCCAACTCCTCCTCTTGCGTCTTTTTCCCTCTTTCTCTCCTAATAATAATTCTAATAATCATAATCATAACCATCATCCTCCCAACCAGATTATTATCCATCCTGGGTTCCACTGGAGATTGCGGGGAGAAAACAAGAGTTACCTAATAACGAAGTTGGGGTAATTCCATCACGTCAAATCCAGCGGAGAAAAGTCCGCGTGGTTGCCCTGATAAGAATCAAAGCATCCTCATTTGCCAATTGGCCCGAGGGGGGAAGGAACCGACAGCCAGTCAGAGCAGAGACAGCCGATCAGCAGGAGCCCTAGACTGAGAGCAGCAGGTCCTTCCTCTGCGATCCATTCCAGTGGAAAGCTTGTCTAGAAGGAATTAATTAGAATTAATTAACTCGTGGGAAGATACGATGGGTGATAAGAATATCAAGAAACAACAACTGACAAGATAACAAAAGAGAAAAACGACTCAACTTCATGACAAGAGAAAATTGATGGAGAGAATATACACCGGAAACAATTAGCTTAGGTTACCCTGAACCCACAAAAAGGAAAAAAAGAGGAGCTCCTCCCCTCACCAGGACTTGGTCCCCTATCTCAACCGGCTCCACCGTCTCCAGCCATCTCCGGCCATCACTCCGGACTCCTGCCGAGCTATGATAATTAATACTAATAGGTAATAAGAATCGTAACAATGCATAACTAAAGGTTGCAAATATACATATCTGTCCGATAAAGAAGATAATAAATAATATGGAATCAAACAGGAAAAGAAAAAGAAAAGAAACATAATAATGTTATGTACACATAAACAAAATCAATCAACGCTCCCGGTGGTCTATACCCTGCAATGCCGTCATCATCACCTTACTTTGCACCATCGACCAAATGGTCCGTACGGACAACGTAGTCCTCATCTTCCTCTCCAGCGTCGTCATATCCCGAGGTAGGTCCATCAAGGGAAGAGTCCGAGTCTCCATTGCGGACAGACGCGGTCTTAATACTGTTGTTGTTGTTATTCTTCCACTTGCCCTTGCCCTTGCCGCTCATCGGGTTGACGCCCTGCTTTCCCTTGCCTTTGCCACCCTCCATGCCCGCATGGTCGCCATTCGTAACAGGTCCACCCATCTGATCATCCAGTGGGTCGCCGATGTTGAGGGCCTCCAAGGCATCCCCGATGGTTTGCGGGGCCGAGCTCTGGGTGCCATTATTCCCCTCTGTTTTCTTCTTGTCAACGGATTCGAACTGCTGTCGGATTCGCTCGAAATGTTCCAGTTCCTTCGCACTGTAAAAGAAAAATTCATTAGTCAAAACAAGCAGAAAGAAAAAAAATATCGCGCTTACCTAACACTAGGCACAAGCTCGCTCTGTGCCTGGCCAAAGTCCTCTTCCGTGACCATCACAGAAACATCCTCAGGTGTAGCAAGATGATCGAAGAAGTAGGCCGTGCTGACAGGCTCCCCGGGAATTTGCTTGATCTTCTCATCCACCGCCGTCGCCTTGCGCGTAATCGCCTTGAGCATGGCGTCGGAGCATAGGGCGTACAAGTCGGCACCAGTGTACGTAAGAGGAAGTCGATCAGCGACACGGCCGAGAGACACCGCCGAATCAAGAGTAAACTTCCTCGTCAGAGCTTCGAGGATAGTGGATTGCTTCTCGTGAGTGTCCGAGACACCCAAGTAGAGCATCTTATCAAAACGTCCCGGGCGAAGCAAGGCAGTGTCCAGCAAGTCAGGACGGTTGGTAGCACCAATGACAAACACGCCACCGCTGTTCTCCTCGCCCCCGTTCATGCCGTCCAGCTCCGCAAGCAGCTGACTGACAATCCGATCCATCACACCACCGCTGTCACCCTGGTTGCCTCTCTTGGGAGCGACCGAGTCCAACTCATCGAAGAAGACAACACAAGGGCGAGCGTCGCGAGCGCGTTGGAACACGCGTCGGACATTGGCTTCGGATTCACCAATGTACATGTTCAACAACTCGGGGCCCTTGACGGAGAAGAAATTCAAAGAAAACTCAGTCGCGATGGCCTTCGCAAGTAGGGTCTTGCCAGTACCGGGAGGACCGTAGAACAGGATACCACTCCGTTTCTTCATGCCCTTGGCGAATAGTTCAGGTCGTTCCAGAGGGAGCTGGATCGTTTCAATAAGAGCGTCCTTGACATTTGTCAGACCACCAACGTCATCCCAGCCGACATTGGGGATCTTCGGGGCGCCAATAGAATCAGCGAAATTCTTTCGGGCCGCTTCGACAGCAGTATCAAAGTCGGCCTTGGTGACACCACGAGCGGCATCGCCTCCCGAGACGAGGATGTCTCTGATGCTGACCTGAGCGTCCGGGGAAAGCTTGCTAGAAGCTTCTGCCAATTTCTCCAGACGGGCGGTTCTGATAGAGGAGGCACGTTCAACCACATCTACCAGATCACCAGCAACGAGGGCAGCTGTCTTCAGTGCAACTGTGCCAAGCTCGACATCCGGTGACAGCCTGATGCTTCGCTCACACACCGCATTCCGGAGAATACCTTCACGCTCTTTTTCTTCGGGAGCCCCCATCTCGAACTCGTGCGTAAACAGGCTACGAATGCCCTCGGGGATCTCTTCGACATCCGTCGTAGTTGCAATCACAACCCTTGCATCTGCCACAATCTCAGACATCGCGGAAACAATCCGATCCGCAGTCAGGACCTCAATGTGTCGGATTAGAAGTGCTGTGAAATGAGATCCACAGTGGAAAGCACGGTCGGCCCTTGATTTTAGGTAGGCTTCGGTCTTGACATCACCGCCGTTGGCGCCCCCCTCAGTCAAGATATCGTAGGCATCAATGGGGAATGTATGAAGGCCAATATCTGCACAAGCTCGGGTAGCAATGGTGGCCTTGCCAATATGTCTCTGCTGCGACTTCAGAAGGATGACAACGGGTTTCATGCCCAGCTGGATAGCACGGGGACTGGTAGAAACGGACATCAAGTCACGAATGCGTTCTTGCAGAGAAGGAATATACGTCTGGGGCGATTCGGTGACCAACCCATGGGAAGTTGGAACGTCACCGACTGACTTCGGCACCGTCTTCACTCCAAGCCAATATTCCCATCCGTTGTTCAAGATACCCGGGACCCGACTCACGTCGCTGCCAGCTTGTACCATCCTTGTAGTAGCAGAGTCAATGACAGCTGCACCTCCCCATTGGTTTTCTGCCATCTCATCGGGATCATCGGAAGTGCTGGGAACTACCTGTCCGACGCGGAACCAGGCAACACCAACTTTCCTCGACCCAGCACGGTCCGAATCGGAGACTTGGCCCAACCGAGTCGTGATGTCCTCGTCCGGGTTGGCACCATCGCTGGGGGTCGCTCCGAATACAGCTCTACCAAGTCCTTCATCGACACTGATTCCAACGAGATCTCCACTCTTGAGTAGTCGCCGCTTGGACTCGAAGTATTGCTTAAGCCCGGCAAACAAGGCGGGTTGCAAAGTGCGATCCATAGACAGCGGCGTAGATACTTTAAGTAATGTCACCTCCTTTGCCAATGGCGGGCTTCTAGCACTTGCCTTCACCTGATGCAGCAGGCCAGGCTTGATACTCCCATTGGCCGAAGGGAAGTTCATAGGAGATATGCGGATGTGTTTCGGGTTTTCGAGATTGTTGAGGAGTAAAGGGGGAACAAATACCGAGGGAGTCAGGCGCAGAGTAGGGCGTTGGGAGATGCTTGGGCGTCGGTCGCCAGATTGGTTGATCGAGTATCGAGGTTTGGCAGAAGGCAGACCAGGCAATCCATAAATCTTGACGGATCGCCAGTCCCCATTATCTTGTTCTTGGTCATTAAAGCTTCCAATCTTGATGGATGCAAAGATATTCGTTTGGGGTTCCTCAGTTGCTTCAATCCTAACCCAATCGCCTGAGAAACAGCCGATCTTCGCCAAGATACTGATATCTACAAATACGAACGACTCAGAGTCATCCTCGTCTCGGGGTCTAGGGTGTAGCAAATCATTGGGGATGGCTCGCAGAAGGCCCTCGGTCTTGAAGACCTTCCCGCCACCGCCTCGAGCGGCGCGCATAGTTGCCGAGGTAAACGTGGAAGTTACGGAGCCAGGAGTATGAATACCATCACCCCGTCTGGCCGCACGGGGGGTAGCAGCGGTCATTCCAGACATGACGCCAGATGCGGGTTGAGGAAGCTCGGGCGCAGAAAGAGTGATCATGTCCTCCAAAGAATCATCGGAGCTATCGCTCATGTTTCCTGTGGACCCGTCCGTCTCCGACTCCTCTGCAGCAGAGGTGCTTTCCATTTCAGTACTATCTTCAATGGGCTTATCCTCCGCCGCCGAGTAGAATTGCTCATTGGAAGTATCATCTTCATTTTCGGCCACTTGTTTGAGCAATCCGGATCCCGATCTCAGGCTTCTCTGGGTCCTGTTGTTGTGCGGTCGCGCTTGGATAAGGACAATCTTCGTTGTCGGCAGTAAGAGACCCTGGGAGACGGGCTCGCAGAAAGAGATATGCACCGGGGGCGGTGGGGCATAGGTAATCGGATGAGGGGGTAGTGGGAGCGGCAACACATCACCCGTATGAACGACGCTCTGTGTTCCCAATGCTTCGCGAACCGCAGCCGTGAGGCGTTCCTCGGCCTCCGCAGCAGCTCTCTTTGAGAGCTTCTTTGTTTCGAGGCTCTTCCCCGTCTTGGCCCAAAGGCCATTGGGGCCGTGTAGGCTACTTGTAAACCCACCGCCGAATTTATTCTGGACATCGTCGTGGTTGCGAAGCAGGTTCCGCTCCACTGTCACGTAAACGGTGTCCAGGTGGAGAGGAACAACATCCAACACTCTAATCTCGATCGACCGCTGGGCCTGAAGAGTGTGTCGCGTGGGGTCTAACTTGCTTAAGGCTTGTACAAAAGGCTGGAGGGAGCCTGTGTCATCTGGAAAGACCACCGTCGATGGCGGGAGCGGGGAGTTGAACGAGCGATCCGTCGATTGGGGTCTGACGGGAATGACCGTCCAAGCGAGATCCTCGACGGAGGGATGGCCGGGAAAATAAGGCGAGATTGCGACATGGCGGATTTGGTTTTCGTCTCGATTTCCTGTAACTCGGCACCGGGTCAGATCCAAGTCCCGCTGAGAGGAGTGGGGGGAACACTTACCTGGGAAGAGGTCACTGACAAGGTCGTCGGACAGCATGCCAACACCTCCACGCAGCTGGTGGTCCAAGGATAGACGCGCCGCAATCGTGTCTCTATTGCGCATGCGCCTCCGTCCAGCATTGCGTCTCCGCCGTTTAGGCACTTCAGAGCTCATGTCACGATGCTCAAGGTCCATGATGGGCCGCGGAATTAGCCGTGTTCAGTCAATTCCCCTCGGTCGGGTGAAGTAGGGAAGATGTATGTGGTGGGATATAAACAGGAGCTGAGTACAGGACGTGTCAACACGTCATGTTCTGTAGGAATCAGAAACACAGAGACAATAGAAACAACAGAGATAGATCCCCAGGGGTTTGTTCACCGAACGAGAGAAACGTTGGAGAAAGTCCGGGGCAGAAGGTGTTGCTCCGGCGTCGGCACCGCCCGCACTTTCTGCCCCTTCCCGAAGCCGAGGTCCAACCGCTTCACGAGACCTTTCGATCGGCTCTAGTTCAACGAGTCGCGGGGATGAATTTATTAATCCCCCAGATCTGCCTGTCCTGCTGACGGCAATCGTAATCCACAAAGAACCGAATCATAATATAGGCAGAAAGTCTCGTTCCTCTGAGGGTCGTATGGTTGTTGTGTCCACCACTACTAATCATCAACAATCTCTCCCCGCGGTTTATTTCTGGATGCCGGCAAAGGGGGGAGGTGGGATGACCTCACATTTCTTGAGCGCCTACCTACGCAGCAGCTTTCTTTCTCTCTCCATACAATCTCCGTCGTTATTTACGTCGCTAACATGGCACTTATGCAGTGAGAATTCCGGTTAAGACAGGGCGCCCTACGGTCGAATTTCGTCCCTCATCCTCTTCAGAACTGAAAGTATTAGACTTTACATAACCCAACATTTTCTATCGATGGCCTGGTCTCATTATTACCGCCAGATATGGCACGCCACATCTGCGCTAGGAGGTCTAAAGACAAAACATCAATTTTGGTATGATGGCGCAGGCCCTTCTATTTGCCCCAAGGAAGGACTTCCCTAGGGAGAGATCTAACACCCGTGCGAGATATGCGCCAAACGGTCCATCAACAATCGCGAATAGCAAACTTGACGCAAGGGGCAAAAGTTTCCAATCATACTTCTTCTTCCGGAACTTCTTGGATGGGTAGATGCTCCTGACCGGTGCAATGGTGAGACATGATTGATTTCAAGACCTCAACTCCTATCTGCTTGTATAACAGCGAACCGTATCCTCCTCCTGCTGCTGCTGCTGCTGCAAGAATATACCATCTCTTGCGTGAATATAAGACCAGATTTCTTAATACTCTATCTAAAAGGAAATCGATACATTACTCTATAAATTGTCATATTATCTTATAGATGATGTTATCTTATCTCATCTACTCTAGAACGTGCTTGACGTCACATACCGTTGTCTCCGAACCCAACAATAATAAAAATACTCGGAAAGTAAATCGAAATCTAATCTATACTGTACCCTACCGTGGGAGAACTTCACGGTCCAGACTCTTATTGTTTCCTATTGCGAATAAACATTGTCTATGTATGATGGCTGATGGCTTTTGTGATAATATATATATTTTCTCTCGGGTTTACAGGAAGACAGCTACCACCTCTCGCATACATGAAAAAAAAAAGGTAAAGTATAATACTTGAGGTAGGAAATAAATGGCCCAATCAACTCCGTATCAGAGAAGTTAGGTATATTTACATTTGTTATGCACAACCCATAGTCGATGGCGGGGTGGAATTACCTGCCAGGGATGGCGATCTGTTTCTCATTGGTTCCATGATAAGACATCAATAATGAGCAAAGGAAGAAACTCGGAGGCAAAGGGTAAGGAAGAAGAGAAAATAAGGAGACTGAAAGGTAGATGGACAGGGATTGAGATTAGCACCGGTACTTTTGGCTATGGTAGTACCATCGTGATCCGAATTACAGAATCATCCAGAAGAAGCTGAGGCATCAGGATGACCGTTGCTTCAGGGACAACGTTGGACAATGTTCGGGATCCCTGGATATTATCCTTGGAAGGGTTGGTTGAAAGATAAAACATAGGCAGCCTCATTTTCCCAAGAAGGAAATGAGTGAAGGGGTTAGCTCCCAAAAATGGGATCGAGAACTTTCTTCTTTATCCATCCGCTCCTAATAATTATGTTGCCTGAAAGAGAGACGGGACGGGAGACAGAAGTTAATTCAGATGTATACTTATATTATTATTTTTAGTAGGTGTGTTACGAGCAGAGGGGGGCTAGAAGGTACAACATATCTCCCAAGGTACTACGTAGTAGCAGTCGTCATGAGTACGAGTACGGTGGCGGAGCAGAATGGAGTACGAAGTGGCAGAATCCCCTCAACCCCTTGGGTTTTCGGAGTCCTAATAAAGGGATCTGTAAGGCGATCATGGTGACAGCAGAGGAGATCCTGCACAAAAGGGGGGATCTCTTTTTTCTCCCCACGTTTGCATTTTCTTGAGACTCTGTGTCAAGCCGCCCATGCTCCTTGAAGGGGCATACGTATGTTCATGTCAGCCTTCCTGTAACGACACCGACAATTGAACGCCATTCAAGGACGCTGATTGGCTCTCGGCCTGTCCGAGGCGGTCGGGGGTCGGGTGGAAGGATCTGTCCGACAGGAACTCGTGACGATGAGGCTCATGACAAAAAGTGGATGCAGAAGCCAAAGGGGGCTACGAGTCTCATGTTTACTGGACAGGGACGTCTCGGTCCGCGGGGAGTTTAACATCTATCGGCGAATGATGGAGGAGGTGATGGCCATCAAGGAAGTACCCATGTCCAACAGAAAAAAAAAACGAGTTGGAATCGCTGGGATTGTGGTTGGGAACGTGCCCATCATACGATGAGAAAACAATAATGATGACAACATGGCGCATGTCCGTATTGTTCTGTGTACTCCATGGGTTTTGAATTTGAAGACAGAATTTGTTTTGTATTGTATTGTTTTATTTTCTTTCATTCATTCTTTCCTAGTATTTTTCCCTTTCCGTTCAAAAGAATATTTATCCATGGCAGGAGGAGGTGGTTGATGTCTTTTTGAACGGGAATCACGGAGGACGTACCCACATGTTTGTAATAATAAATGCGTGGTGGGCTCTATTTTGGGAATGTAAATCTTGGTACAATTGGCTGATGCTATCGTAATCGGTGGGGCATAACAGTCTCATTGTCTGGGCCAAGGTGGTTAGATACCGTATTATTACCGTGGCCGGGCACAATACAACGCATTAGGGGCCGTAACAGGGGAGTATCCAGCACAGCCGACTGCGCCAAAGTTCAGTGGGGCTACCAAGATTGGCATGGCCAATGGACGTTGTCCAACGGGCGCCCAAGCCATACCTGACTGGGCATAGCCTTCCTTCGTCAATCAGGCAGACATGCAACGCCTCAGCGTCCATCATCCTCTTGTTCCATCTCACGCTCCCTCATCTTTCCTCTTTCTTTCCCCATCCAGAATCCCCATAACTATCGTTTTGTCCCCCTCGGTTTATCCTATCAATACTTTGGATCCCTTTCCACTGGACGGCCCACATCGACGGGAGAAAAGAAACCCCCTCCTCTCCTCCTGAGAATCTATCGTCTTCCAAAGTCCTACATAACTTACCACCCAAGACGTTCGGCGTCATCGTAAGGATTTTGCAATACACTATCCTGTATACGCTTAAATTCTTTGTTTTGAATACTATTGCCGTCGAAAGTGAGTTCCAAAATACGGTCACAGGTTGCGATTCCATCGAGCCCGGAATTTTCCAACCGAATCCTTTTGAGAAGATTATAATTCTTATCATCATTCGCACAGTAATCCATTATGTCAACAACACAAGAACTTGAGCCCTCGCTCAGGCGACACCCTCGTCGTCGGGCTTTAAATACCACCCCTCCCTCTCTTCTCAACTCGACTCCCGATCACACCGAAGCTTCTGAATCACATCCTCTGAGTCTGCGCTTGAGAAAGGGCGAAACATTTCACGCATCCAAGAAACGCCCATCTACTCGTGATCCTCAGCTTTCTCTCCCATTCTTACCCCGCCGTTCTCCCACATCCCCAGCTGCGTTGGAAGCCGTCACTGCTGGTAAGCAGCGCATGAGTGAAATCCTCGGCACTCTCGATCTCGATTCCTTTTCTGCGTCTGAATCAACCGCCTCCCTCAAAAACGAACTTCCTATTCCCAGAGGCGTTGTGAACCTTCACATCGAAGCAGAAGCCGCCAGAAAGGATTCGAAAGCGCAATCGAAGCAGCCTTCCCCTTCGAAAAAGGTCGCCCGCTCGGTTCAAGAAGTAAACCATCACGACTCAGACAGTGGCCTGGGCACATCCATTTGCAGCAGTATTAGCACCATGTCTTCTGTCAGAACCTGTATGTCCATGTATGCTCCTCGTAAGCAAGGAACGCTGTTGACATTTTTTCTAGCCACTCTTGGACGATTGGTCCTGACCGGAGCACCGGCTCCTAAGCATGAAATGAGCACGTCGGCTCGCGAGGTTATTGAAGGCCGTCTTCTATTCAACTTGCTCAACGAGGAGTGTTACGACAAGTTTCACTTCCGGGTTCGATCTGTTTCCAAGAAAATCAGAAAGCAGCAACTCTGCTGTCTACGTGACGTCGAAAAGGCGCTCTTGCTTCCGCCCTCAGTGAGTAATCTCCCTCAGTTAGTTGATGTATGATCCGTGTCTAATCTTTGGAATAGAACGCCGGACAGTCCCTTGCCAGGTCTTTCAGAGCCTTTGGCGAACGAGTGGTGACTTTGATGGTTGAGACTGCTCCCCGCCTCAGTGGCCGTGATCTGTCCATCCCGCCAGATGCACCATACAGTAACTCTTACTTTGTTGATCTCTACTCTCAAATCTCCCGCTTTTGCGCCCTCCGGAACCAGGCTCGAAGCAACCAACAGGACGGCGAGAAGAACCAGTACGTCCTCCCAATCATGGTAGCGGTAATCTTGCTAATTTTTTTCATAGCAATCTTCGAATTTCTGTTAAGGGTGGTCTTGCTGAGACTGGTCGCCCTGTCGAATTAGTCGCAGAGAAGGACGGCCAAATGATCTCCATGAAGACAGGTCAGCTTTATGATGAATACGCCACCCCCTCGATGAAACGCGCTCTCAGCCTGGGTGCTGTCGATGAGGGCGCCAGGCGGTCCATGGCCCGTCGCAAGAAGGATGAGCCCATCATGGATATCCAGGCCAAGTGCCCGTATTGCGATAAGATCTTCAGAAGACCCTGTGATCTAACGTAAGTACCAATCTGTCACACCTCTACGATACGACTAGGATATTAATATATCTTTAGCAAACACGAAAAAACGCACATCCGACCCTTCAAGTGTGAAATCCGGGAGTGCAAGTATCACCATCGTGGGTTCCCCACCCAGAAGGAGCTGGAGCGGCATTTCAACGACAGACACGATTCCAATGCCCCACTCCTCGAGTGCGAATTCGAGAACTGTGGCTACACCTCCAAGCGCCGCAGCAATCTTAACCAGCACATGGAGAAACTGCACGACTGGAAATACAACCGCACTCGGACCAACGGCAAGAGGCCATCGGCTCAAAACACTCCGGAGACTGTTGACCTTCCCACTCCAAACTCCGGTCCATCGAGGGAGTATGCCACGCCAATCACCAACCTCACTCCATCTCCCAATGTGCCATCCGCCACACTTGCCATGGGCGCCTCCTTTTCATTCGCGGATCCCCCGATTCCCACGCCCATGGGGGATTTCCAATTGTTCAACAGCGGGGCGCCTCTTGGAGGATCCCCGGGCGGGTTTCCTGACCTGACCAATCTCCCACACATGCCCAGTTACGATCCCAATTTCGACATGGGCCAGGGCCAGCTGCACCTTCCGGCGGGGTCCTCTCAGAATACCACCCCCATCTCCGCCCAGACGGTCTTCCAGCCTCTCACGCCGAACACGGGAACGGCACCCTCCCCTCATCACATCGAGTTCTTCACCGACAATTCGGCGTATACATTCCCGGAAGTGTCGTATGAAGAGCCCAAGGATGACGAGAGCCTGGCATTTGTGAACAATTTTAGCGAGGCCATGTACAACGATCCCTCTGATCCGGTATTCAACATCTTCGGTGCGACCGACAACATGTCCTTTGGGGATTTCCAGCCCTCGGCCACGGACAACGATGCGCTCTCTGGACTGTATCTCCCGCTCCCATCGGAGGATATGGAGTTGTTTGGGGGTCAACCCTTTGACGATAGTGAGATTCTGCAACGTCAGGCTTACTAGTCGTGTGAATAACAAGACTTCATGATAGTTATTACTATCCTTTGCCCTTATTACTCCTTTGCTTTTACCGATTTGGTATCGTCCGTTCTCCGTTGTTATTTCTCAGCTAGGGATATGGTTTTTTTTTTTTTTTTTCTGTTGGATTCTGGACGCTACCCTCCTTTTAATGCTGGTTGATGGAATTGTTTTCTCGGACTGAATATTGTTTGGCTACTGAATGTATTTGAGCGCATGATTGTGGTATTACTGTACTTGCTTCCTGGTCACTTCCCAGAGAAGAAAAATTCTTAGGATGTTCACGAGAATGAAATCATTGCCATTGACGATTGTCAAGAATTGATATTACTTGAAAAAAAAAAAACACCATCGGAGATAATGAGTGATGTGATGTACATTCCCCAGTTCTCTCTCTCCTCTCACCGCAAATTCATCTCTATCATTTACACAACACAAGAACCACCCCGAAGCGACGATCTCCACGACCTTCCCTGGTGGAGGATCAGGATAGCTTAGTCGATATAGCTATAGATAGATAGGTTCTCTGCATAGCCTGCATCTGCAGGTACCAACCCTCGCTAGCGTGGTTTGTTTTATTTCAACACGATGTCACTTTCTCTCCGTAGTATGTATGTATGTAATCGACAACATTCCTCGTCCGAGTCGGTTAACCCCAATCATCCTCCGCCACTAACCGTGTTCTGTTTTCTTGATCATATCACATTTCCGGATATTTAAAGCGAAGGGCGAACAGGTTTTTTCTCCGCAAGTTGCTTTTTCTTCGTTCATGCAGGAGGAATGGGGCGGATATGATATGCCAACTTTTTTTTCTTTTTTTTTCTTTTTCTTTTTAATTTTAATGGGGTTTGTTTGGGTTTGGGTTTTGAGAACGCGATGCGATGCAGATGGGATGAGATGATGGATGTTTTTCGGTTGCGGCGGTTAGGGGAATTTCATTCTGGGGTTATTTCTTGATTCGATTCTATGGTTTTAGGGTTCAGTTTGCGGAATGATGAATGAATGATGAATGAATGATGAATGAATATACCCCGGATTCTAGGTTTGCTTTTTATTATTATTATTATTATTGTTTTTCCTTCTTTTCCCCAAGTCAACTGGGGATATCCTTACCGAGTAGGGAAACTTAACGACATCCACCATTGATGAGCAGGTATTCCACCATCTGACTGGAAAGAATAAGCGAACAAGTCAGTGGCTCACATACCAATGCCCATGAGGCTGCCAGTCTGTCAGTCTATCGGCTAAAAAAACCCTCCCCAAGGATTAAGTAACAAGAACTGTTAAGTTCGGCCGAACCGAACTCTTCGCCTCCCCCTTGCGTCGGCTGTTTTTTTCTTTTCTTTCACCGCCAGACGGACATCGTGTCTGTGGGTGTGTCTGTCAAGGTCAGGCAATCAATTGTCTTGTCTGGAATGAGAATGAAACAAGGCACAACCTTAAGGGGGGGTACCTTACATACCACACCATGTGAGCGATCCCTGTCTGCCTGCCTGTCAGGCGTTCCATTCTTTTTTTTTCTTTTTTCTCTCTCTCTCTCTTGAAAGCCATTGCGCGATTATCGGCTGCATGTCTTACACCCTGCAGGTCATGATGGACAATGATCACGTAGTTGCTGACGAGGGTTGTCTGGCTTGCATGTCTTGGATTGGAGTTGAGTTGGTGGGCAAGTATGGGGTGCATACTACCTACCTAGGTACTAGGTAGGTACGTACGTAGGACAGGAAGGTTGTCAATATAGTGTAAGTCATGGTGAGTAGTAGGAGGTATCTACTATTACTGTCTGTATACAGCCATAACTACAGTATCTACCTACCTCCTATCCTAGTCTCCCCCCCAAATACCTCGCTTAGTAGGAGAACCCAAGTAAGCCTCTGACTGCCTACCCTACATAACTATCCAAACCAAAACAAAATAAACGGTGACCCCTGACAAATTCCCCCCTAAGTGACACAATATGATATATGCATGCATCCATCCAGACATGCAGAAGAATCGGACCCTCATTCACCAGCACGATGCCCCTACGCACCTTCAAGAGCGGGCATACCCGTCCAGATCGGCCGTCCGAACTCAAGAGGTCGGTCAGTCAGTCAGTCAGGCACTATTGGACACAGACCCCCTCGGGAGGATATGATATGGAATGCGGGGTTTTTTCCTCTTGCAGAGAGTGAGGTGTCAGATCCGGCAGCGGTGCAACATTCTTGTTGTGTGAGGTCTCATTTCATTCATTCTTTTTTGAGGGGCTCACGCGGGTACATCAGGGGGAGTGACATGTGGGGAGATTAGATTGAGTTGAGTTACTGAATTGAGTTGAGGTGAGTTGGGTTGGGTTGGATTGGGTTGGATTCGGGTCGGGGCGAGGAGATTTGACTATTGAGGTTTATTATTATTGTTTTTTTTTTTGGTTTACTTCTTTTGTGTGAAGTAAAGATGGGGGAGAGAGAGAGTATAGGGTTGTTTTCTTTTGATATTGTAGTAGGTATGGTTTATTGTAGTAACGGTTCCATAAGAAGAGAAATATTGAAGATTTGTAATGTGTTTCTGGTTCAGTCTTGAATCTATATACTGGTTTGACATGAATGAATAAATAATAAAAATTAGACGAAGTTAGCGCTTGATGATGATGATGATGATGATGATGATGATGTCCAACAAACTCCTCGCTAAGAACCAAAGAAGAAGATGAAGAAAAAGAAAGGCTCGATCAAGAAAAGGATTTTCCTTTCAGATGACAAATGAAACATTAGACAGGCGGAGGAGGGTATTTCGCTTCACGCGGCTCAAACATAAACACATCTTGGTGTGTGGGAGAAAGAGTTGGAAAAAAAAAAGAAAAAAAAAAGAGACAGAAAAGAAAAAGTCTATACAGAGAATCGAACATGAAAAACGAAACGTAAAAAGAATGCTAGGCGCAGCAGGGATGAACGCTCCTAGTAATGCTGCTGCTGCTGACGTCTCCGCAGCTCATCTCGGCTGAGAAATCGTCGAATTCTCGAAACAACCTTGCAGGCAGCGGAGTCTAGAAAGAAATTAGTATATATGATACATCACAGCCAGATTTAGGTTGGGACTCACCGCTGTATCGACTGCGGATCGTGGATTTCGTGGAAAGCTCCGATGGCGACGGCGGCACGGAGATCTCGGCCCAGAACGAGGTATCGTGGTAGCCTGAGTATTGACGGGTCTTGAGCCAAGGCATGGTCTCATCGGATTGCAGTTGGAGGGCCACGACGTGTGGGTAGAGAGATCCCAGAGGGTAGAGAATTTCGGTGGAGGTACGCTCATCAGCCATGTCTAGGCTTTGGCTTGTCTGAAGAGAGAAGAACAGTTAGGGTTGGGAACTAAACCAGAAGGTAAGATGTGAACATACATATGGTTCGTAGTTGCTCTTGTAGCCGCACATGGTGATGGATGAAATGTTGTATAGAGAGAGAAAGGTGTAGAGAGGTGTGTAGAGAGAGGTGGAAGATTTCAAGATGGATATCGTGATGCTTTTAAGAACAGATCAGATCAGGTTCAGCTGGAGAGTTATAGAGAAAGTTTGTCTGGAGTGCTGGAGAACAATTCCTTCTCATGGCTGGAAACCTTGATGGCTTTATATCGAACGCATGGCACGCCGACGGGTGGCTGTCAGACGGTGGGGACGGTCTTTGCGCATGGCATGGGGAAAACTAAGGTCAGGATGACATTTTTTTTTTTCTTTTTTTAACTAATTGATCGTAGAATAAAAAATAAATCATTTTTATTTTATTATTATTATTATTATTTTTTTTTTTTTTAAAAAAAAAAGGCAAGATGGATCTAATCGGTGGGAAATGATTTGAGTTCTTGCAGACGAGCATGATCTCATCATCGTATCATGGGCGACCATCTGATCAGGAGGATCAGGGACCCAGCTCCACCAGACTTAATTGAATAATATCCATGTTCAGCCAGACCACACTAACTCACACTAACAGCACCGCTGGGCTGGAGGAGGAGTTTATGACCGGCCACTCAGACGCTTTGGGCTCCACCGCTCAGGGACATCTCACTAGCCCTAAGTCTCCCTAACTACTTACATTAGTTATTGACTATTTTCTCCCAAACTGGTTAACCAGCCTAGTCAATTCCTGTTAGTCACTTTTCTCACTTTTCTCACTTTTCTTTTTCTCCTGCAGATCCAACATTCTTCCTGATCGACGTCCAACCGGTGTGCCCGAGAGTAGGGGTCGGGGTCGATCGCTTACTGGCTGGATGTTTTTTTTTTTTCGTTTTGCCCAACTCTGCTGCTATCGCGGCTCCCCCTTGCGTCCTTCGCAACTGAGACGAGACCAGACGAGGCCACGTTTTCTGTTACATACCTCAGGCGCCATTGCATACATACATACATATACATATATGTATGGTGACGATGATAATTAATTCGCAGGGCAGGAATCTCCGTTTCAACTCTCCTCCCTCCTCCCCCCTTTCCTCCTTCCCATCCCCCCCTTTCCTTGTTTTGTGCAACCCCAAACATCGGGAATGCTGTGGTATCACCTGGATCAGCCATGTGGATGATTACGGAGAAGGGGAGTATGTGTCACTTTCCCACCTGAATGGGAGAGGGCAGTGATGACGAACTGGTGATGAAAGACGCGAGGAGAGCTGTCACATCTGGAGCAACCCGACTATTGATTCCGTCTTTCTGGTTCCTCTAGACGCGTTTAGGGTTAGGGTGTTTTGGTTTTCATTTTTTCTTATTCTTATTGCTTATTCCCCCTCGCGAGACAAGAAAACGATCTCAGCCTCAGGATATGATTGACATTGTTTTCCATCAGACTTAGTTTAGTGGGTAATTAGGATAGGATAGGAGAGAGAGGAGTACCCTAGTATAAGATGGCTAGCTGAAGGGAGAACACTAACCCAACCCACCAGGGAAAACCAAAGTGGAGTCCAAGTCTTCCAAATCTTTGTCCTCTAGGGCCATCGGGGGTTCCAGGTTCCTGGGATTCACGCGAAAATCAATAGTCATCCATCACCGACAGCGGTACAGGATATGATTGATCCGCTTAGAGCCGAAGAGTGCAGACTAACGACGGCCCAAGCGCAAGGAATGCGATGCACCGCCTCATTAAGGTAATGCTGTGCCACCTTGTGTGGCTCGCCATATGTGGCTCACGCAGGTTCCCTGTGGCTTCATCTTGCCAATAGTTGGGAAATAGCCTTAGATCCTCACGATGTGCACTCCACTTGGAACAGATTGTCGTCATGTCTATCTATCGGCATGGCCGTCAGGGCTCCATTCCATCCCCATTTGGGGTTCGGATTCGAATCCCCTAAAGAACTATAAGGAGGGTCTCCATCCCCTGTCTGTCTGTAACCCAATTCTACTTAGTACTTCAAGTTCATTGACTCCATTTCTCTTTCCCTCTCACACACACTCTCTCTCTATCACTTTTTCCAAAGGATATATATCTATATATACATGTTTACTCCCAATGACCATGGACATGCAGGATTCTGGAAGACCTTATTGGCAAAGTTCTCCATGTATGGACATGCACGAACCTTCATCGCCCAACTCTCTCACCTATCATCCCGGAAGTAAGAAACTCTTTCCTTAAAAAAAAAAAAAAAAACCCCCCATATTCAATTTTTCTCTCCCACAGAATCAACCAATCTGGACACTGAATGTGGCAGACCATC
Source organism: Aspergillus nanangensis (assembly GCA_015844325.1). Lineage (NCBI taxonomy): Eukaryota > Fungi > Ascomycota > Eurotiomycetes > Eurotiales > Aspergillaceae > Aspergillus > Aspergillus nanangensis. The sequence goes on along the minus strand of VCAU01000010.1, from coordinate 149,818 downwards.
GCACTCTCCGGGGGATGATAGACTATCCCCCACCTCCCTCCCCGCAAGATATCCCCTCAGTCCCAGCCAAGACGAGGCGGTGATGATGGATGGCGGCAGCCCCCCCAGAGCCAACGAAGAGATCTACCACCCCAATCTGCACACCTGGCATCCCCAATACATGGAATGCGTGCGATTCTTCCTCGACCACGGCCAACACACCGTGCCCGTGCAATCACTATCCGCATTCATCAACCTGCGCCTCCCGTATCAAAGGGTGGAGAACCCCGTGGTTCGATCTTCTACTTCCACCATCACCACCACTACTACTACTAATACTACTCCACCCATATCCTTAAGGATGTACGTGCGACGCCTCATCGTCACAGCCCACGACACCCCGCTGGTGTTGAGCGCGTTCTTTGGCCCCAATTGGCAGGCCGGGGTGGGGTCGGTGTGTGCGCAGGAACGCATCAATTACTTGTTTACGGCGAAGAGTGAGGGCTGGGTTGCGACCAAGGCGGCGTATGATGTTTTGCCGGATGAGCAGACGCCGTTTTTGAGGCCGCTTCTTGATCCTACCGAGGAGGAGTTGCGCACCGCGGAATCGCGGTGGAGTGAGTGGTTGGCGATGGAGGATTGGATGGTTGGGCCCAGGAGTCCGTGGTGATTTTTTTTTGAAGATTACCTTACGTACCCTATCCCTATCTATCCTATTGACCTAATCTAGGAGGGGTGGAGAGGGGGAAGGATTTTTGTTTCTTGATGATGTGATGAGATCTATGACTTTGATGAAAGGAAAATCAGTCACTCTTTTGGAATAGTTTTTTTCTTTTGTTTTTTGGTTAGGTTTTATTTTATTTACTTATTTTTTTCATTCATTTTTTTTTAAGAAAAAAAGATTAAGAGTACGTAGTGTTATTTTGGTCAGGTTTCTATTAGATTAATCTATTTTAGTCGCTGTCGATATTAACTACCATCAGTGGATTCCACATAGGTGCAGACAGATACGAGTCGGCTTTTTCTAGAAGGCATCCATGCCATGACAGATCATATCCTATCGACAGATTATGCAGGTCGGAGTCTTCGATTACACGTGAAATAGGTTGCAGAAAAATCATCAGGAACAAGCCCATTGATTGATGCAGACGTTTGTTGACAGGTGTCAACCACGTCAGTGATGGTGGAATTGGCAAAAGAAAAGTAATTCCAAATCATCCCGAAAAGACTAATTAAGAAATAGATTAACCAGATGGTGCCTGAACTAAGATCAATAGTTTAAAAATAAAAACAAAAATAAAAACAGAGTTGCACCGCCACAGGGTCCATAAATAATAATCATCATTCATAATAATAATATAATTATCATCAGAGACACTAAACTGACTAAACTACGCTAAATGACAAATACTCAAATGCCCTAGACTAGCCCTAAATCCTTCAACAAGTGATCAGAAAATAAAAGTTGACCTGTCAACTCTCTCATCCCTCTGTGATGATTGATGGAATGGAAAAGGTCTCCGCTGTCATGCCGAACGATGACCCGCCTTGATGGATAAACAATATTTCTTAATTACTAAACTCTCCTATCATTTGATATTCGATCTCGACTCTCATCCCGTTGCTATGGCCACTCTTCCATGATCCCTGTCAGGGGGTTGGTTTTGTTTCTCTTTTTGATTTTGATTTTGATTTTATTTTATTTTATTTTGTCTTATTTAATTTTTTTAACTCTAGACGGATATCGACGATTTCTGTCATTGAACTGATCGACTCCACTTACTTGATGCAACCAAACGCGTTGGTTGTGCTATGTTGGTCTTCCTGAAGCCCGACTATACACACTCGTCCCCGAAAAGGCGCGTGCCTAGAAACTATTGGCACTACTACTACCCACCCGACTTAGTTGGAAGATGGGATAGGAAAGGAATGTATCCAATCTGTCGGGTCTTCCCAACCATCTGGTTCTTGATCATGATTATTTCCCCTTACTCGCGATCGATACGAAATCCGCCATCCATCGACTTAAACTACTACTCTTAGTTTAAGACCCACCCTCGCATGGATGGCCTTCCTTCTTTTCTACACTAACAACCCCCCCAGCCTTTGCAAATTGAATTCTTTTAGTGTCTTCCCTCCCCCCGGACCCTCTCCAGAATTTGTCACGTCTCAGCTAGCTCGGAATGAATGTGTCGTGTCGAGCTTTTTCCCATAATGGTGGGATCCACATGGCAACTGCTACCTTAACCACTCTCTTGGGAATGACAGGAAACGATAATCACGGAGAAGAGCGTCTGGTGGCGCACCTGAATCTGGCCCCCATGGAAATTGTCCGGTGAAAGAAAATCCTTTGGTTTCCACCCCTCCCCTTTTGAAACCCGGGCTTTTGGGTCGGGGATTCAGATGGGATCGGGGATTACTTTTTCGGTATATGTAGGTCATTCGGCTAGTGGTGTTGTCGGGAGTATGTGGCATTGTTGGTGATACATGAGATTTTCTGATTATTGGGATTTGGGAAGTGGTTGACTGGCGGTGTAGATATGTTTAGATCTTGGTTCAGAGTAGTTAGGGCTATAGTGATGGGTCATATAGATGGATTGATTAGTGTGCCTGTGTAGTGGGAGTAGAAACTACTTCTGTATAGGTAGGTAGTATGGGTATGGGTTTTTCATAGTCGGTTGTTGATGATGAGGTGCTTACTATAGGTTCATGTATACTTGAGTCAATTGCAGAACAGAATTAAGGATAATTTTATACTCAATGTATATCTAATCTACGGTTGATGGCATGATATATATTTCCGCATCTGAGTTAACCTTAATCGTGCAGATTTGATATCACAGATTGACATCCACCGGTAGATGTTGAAGTGGTCAATCTCTCCCTTGCGTTGATTCTTGCTTGTTTGGCCGTCCAACCCACGTTTTCATTCCTCTTATCTAGGAGAGAGAAATGCATCAGCTCCGTAACATGAGGAGAATGTCAAGATATCGTGATCACGTGACTATAGAAGAGGCCTCCAATCGATCATTTTACAACCCATTTCCACTCAGAGAAATTGTAGTACATAGCATCATCTCAATCGAGTAAGCTTCATATTCAGATTCATCATTATCATGATACAATATATATATGATATAGTTAGAATATACGAGCTATTAACTACAGTAATTAACATCGGTTGACGACCTATCAGGGTCCTCCCAAACAGGACTAGCGTGGCACACCCCGCGGAGACGAAACGAAAACCAGCCAAGTGTGAATCATCGTCCATCATCATCGTCACTTTCCTCTCAATTCCACCCCCGCCAGCTCAATTCCTTTTTAATTCCTTCCAAGCCACCTATTCAAAATGAGCGCTTCCAAAGGTGTTGCCGAGAACATGCTCTGGGGAGGTCGATTCACCCGTACGTACCTTCTACCTCCTCAATTCAACCAATTCAATCGAACACTCACCAACTAACTAATTTCAAACCAAAAAACAGAGGGTCTCGACCCCCTGATGGTGCAATACAACCAATCCCTCCCCTACGACCGAATCCTCTGGCAACAAGACATCCGGGGCTCTCTGGCCTTCGCCCGCGCCAACACCAAAGGCGGCATCCTGACCGCGCACGAATTCTCCGAAATCGAACGCGGCTTCGCCCAAATCGCCACGGAATGGCGCACGAACACCTTCCTCGTCAAGGAGAACGACGAGGACATCCACACGGCCAACGAGCGCCGTCTCTCCGAGATCATCGGCAAAGACATCGGCGGCAAGCTGCACACCGGCCGCTCCCGCAACGAGCAGATCGCCACCGACATGCGGCTCTGGCTGCGCGACGAGCTGCGCCAGCTCGACGTCTGGCTCTGCGACCTCATCAAGGTCTCGGTCGCCCGCGCGGAATCGGAACTCGATTACCTCATGCCGGGGTATACGCATCTGCAGAAGGCCCAGCCTGTGCGGTGGAGTCACTTCTTGCTGTCGCATGCGACGGCGTTTGCGAGCGAGCTGCAGCGTCTCCGGGAGGTGATTCGGAGGGTGAATAAGTCGCCGCTGGGCACTGGGGCGTTGGCTGGTAATCCCTTCCAGATTGATCGGGAGATGATGGCTGAGGAGTTGGGCTTTGAGGGCTTGCTGTATAACTCTATGAATGCTGTTGCGGATCGCGACTTTGCTATGGAGACTATGCAGTGGGGCAGTTCGTTTATGTTGAAGATCTCGCGCTGGGCGGAGGATTTGATCATCTATTCCAGTTTGGAGTTTGGGTTTGTGCGCTTGTCCGATGCGTATTCGACTGGGTCGTCGTTGATGCCGCAGAAGAAGAATGCTGGTGCGTATTCCATCCCCTTTCCCCTGGAGGTAGTTTTTGTCTTACAACGGAAACCAAGGCTAACCATGATCTTTTTTCTTCTCAAACAGATAGTCTTGAACTTCTCCGTGGCAAATCCGGTCGCGCATTCGGCCACATGGCCGGTCTGATGTGCACGATCAAGGGTCTGCCCACGACCTACAACAAGGATCTGCAGGAGAGCGTCGAGCCGCTCCTCGACCACATCAAGACCGTCGGCGACAGCATCCAGATCGCCACCGGCGTGTTATCGACCCTGACTGCCATCCCGGAGAAGATGATCGCCGCGCTGGCCCCCGAGATGCTGGCCACCGAGTTCGCGGATTACCTGGTGCGGAAGGGCGTGCCGTTCCGTGAGGGCCACCACATTTCCGGCCAGGTGGTGCAGCTCGCAGAGCAGAACAAGGTGCCGATGGATACGCTGACGGTGGAGCAGCTGAAGACGGTGGATGCGCGCTTCGATGACGATGTGCGCGCTTGTTTGGATTATGAGCGCGCCGTGGAGTTGAAGGATGCTGTCGGTGGGACGAGTCGGAGGGCCGTGTTGGAGCAGACGGCTGTTTTGAAGAAGTTGCTTTAAGGGGGAGGAAGCTCTGACTTTTGGGGGTTTGGATGCATTTCGGGATTTTTTTTTTCAAAAAGGGTGGGAAAAATAAATTAAAGGAAGAAAGAAAAAAAGTATAGCAGCTAGTTATATGTGGAATAGATTTGAAAGAATGATTGGGATTAGTTTACTTATTCTAGATGATCAGCACTGTGTATGGAAGAGAGAGAAAGATCTAGTGTAGTTAGTATACATCAACGACAGACAGACAGACAGAGGAAATCAACGAACGCGAAAGAAGAATAAGCGAATCTACAACTAGACAACAAGTCAAAATAAACACAACCAACAGGACAACAGGACAACCCCAACCCCAACCCAAATCAGACATTAATGTAATACTGTGTAAGCAGCCAGTAAATAGTGTATGGTATCGATCCATCATCCGCTGCCAGCAGCAAAAAAAAAAAACAAAAAAAAACAAATAGAAATATGAAAGACCCATCCAATTGACCATCCCCATATCACACACAAACCTCCAATCTTCATTCCACTCCACGAGCAGAGCAAAGCAAGATCATGTATGTTTCACCTTGCAGATTCCGATTCCTCAATCCTGCCCAACTCACTCTTCTCCACCGGATGATCACCAGCATCACAATCCTCCATCCTCGACCGCCACGACGGTTGATACGCAGGAAGAATCGCGTCCCACTCAGGATCATAATCCATAAATCTCATGACATGTCCGCTGCCGGTGCCGCTATCACACGACAAGCCCAGCAGCTCATCACCGCAGGAGGACGACCGATCAAAATTCGCCGTTAGCACGACCCCGTCTTCGGTTATGATAGGTCCCATGCGTGGACAGGTCCCTTCCGCATCGCCCAGGTCCAAGGATCTGTGGAGTTGGCGGCGCGGGTTGAACGTGTTGATGAGTTCGCGGGAGGACTGGGCGGCGAGTTCGGCGCGTTGGCGGTAGAATCCTGTGTCGGGGAGTTCCGGGGGGATGGAGGGGGACTTGGGCTGCTGGGGGATGGGGGGGAGATGTTTTAGGGAGAGGGCTGCTTCGGAGAGGGAGAGGGAGGATATGGTGGCACTGGCGGAGGAGGAGGAGGAGGCCATAGACTGGGTCAGGGCTCGGGTTGATGCTGCTCCTGGGGAGCGCTTGGTGGGTGAGGATTTGCTGGGAGATTGTCTTGTTGGGGATGGTCTTGTGAGCGGCGATTTCGTCGGCGAGGCTTTGTTTGGAAGGGGCTTTGTTGGAGATGATCGTGATGGTTTGCTGGGAGAGGTTCTGGGAGAGGCTCGCGGCGATGAACTTGCGCAAGAGGAGACTTTGGTCGGAGGTGGTCTGACGGCAGATCGAGAAGGACCACCATTTGTACGGGTAGTTGGCTTGCCATTGGTATGCTCTATGCTGGGTTAGTATGGGATCAACGCGACTTATCGACTCGGAGGTCCATACTAGGTGTCCCACGCCCTTTGTCCAACGTCCTCTTATCAGTAGCTACGGCTGGCCTCCTGCTCTTCTCACGATTTCTCTTTGGTCCGACCAACAAGACAAGAGGATATGCCATCTTGATCGAGCCACGATCCTTCCGACGTGAGCGCCGCATTAAAAAGAACACCAGGCCTAGTAGTAATACCAATCCTGCCACACCACCAACGACAGCCCCGATTAAGGCACCATTGTTGTGGTGAGACTCAGTGTTGACTGGGCCGGCTGTCGGCGACGATGTAGCTGGGTTAGTGGGCAAGATGGTAGTGCTCGTGCTAGTAGCCTGAGTGGACGTTGTCACGGTGCTGGTGCTGGTGCTGGTGCTGGTGGTACTGGTACTGGTACTCACCCAAGTCTGCGAGGACATGGGCTTCCCAGCGTCATCTGGGCACCCCCCTGCGATGCATGGATCGACCGAACAGCAGCCACGGTAATCACCTAAGGAGCAGACATACCACTGCGTGCCAGTGATGGGACAGGTATTTCGAATAGACAGTCGAGGCATTTCTGGAGCTGTCGAGGCGAAAACGAATGAACCTGACGATAGCCGACGGATCCAAAGAAGCAATGAAATTAGTATCGAACGAACGAAGCATATTCAAGAAAAAAAAAGAAAAAAGAAAGTTTCAACCAGGAGATCCTGCTCGGGTTGAGAAAACGGTGAACGAATGTGCTCTCTACGGGGCCTATTCCTAAAGGAAAAACCCAAGTAGGCTATTAAACTGTCCGAGTCTTCGGACTGCAGATCCATGGAACTTGGATGACGGACTTCGTTGTTTGACAAAGGTGGGAAAGAAAGGGTGGTGGGTGCTGCGCATCGTGGCACGCCGGAGGATTCTTTGTCTGAAGTCCTTCTGACCCTCAATCCAAGTCCGAGTTCCTGGTGAGACATATCAGCAGGAAGTCTATTTTAAGACGTTTCGAAGATGGTGTTTAGACATCATGCTCTGCCTCGATGGCTTTGAGATCTGCAGATATTGAAATAGACCACTGAGATCTGTGTTCCTTGCATCGAGTGGGGTTGCTGCTCTATAATTATGCTGAGCACGTTCTTCTTTGTGTGTATGTGAAACTGAGCAGGGTTAGCATGCAGGAACAAAGAGTTGTCAAGGCACCGCCGCATTAGGCAAAAGGTAGATCGAGAAGATTCGAGGAAAAACCAGAAAACGCAAAGAAAAACGAACTCCAATTGTATGAATAGGTAATAAACGGCTATAAAAAAACACTATAACGTGAGTACCCCAAACTCATCGCCTGGAAGAAAAATGGATATACACATAGTAAACACACAGATAGACAAGTTTTCATGACGCTCTTTTTTCCGTCACCACTCCAATTTCTCCCCCTGGGGATCGTCACGAGGCTGGTCTAAATAGCCTCGGACGGCTTCATTATCAACTCCTTACCAATGGCTCCAATAAAACGCGCTTAGTAGACACGCTTGAACGGAGGCACGGGCTTGCACTCATTCTCATCCAGAGTACCGGCCTCGACGGCACGGTAACCGAGGTCGATCTTGCCGTGAGGCTTCTTCTGCCAGGTGAGAGTGTGCTTCATCCAGCTCTCGTCGTCACGGTCGGGGTAATCCTCACGGGCGTGGGCACCACGAGACTCCTTACGGTTAGCGGCGGCGAGGGCGGTTTGCGTACTAGAATTGTCCAGTTAGCCAAGGAAAGTCACGTTAAAAAAAAATTCAAGGGGTGCAAGGGATACATACGCGCAGGTCAACAGGTTCTTAAGCTCAAGGGTCTCAACGAGGTCGGAGTTCCAGACCATGCTGCGGTCCTTGGTGCCGACCTGGTCATACCAGGTGTCAATCTCGGAGATCTTCTCCACACCCTCATCCAAACTCTGCTGGGTACGGAAGACGCTGACGTCTGTCTGCATAGTCTTCTGCATGGCGTTACGGATCTCGAAGGTGGACTTGGGGCCCTCGGCGGTACGGGCGAAGTCGAGGTCGGCGATGGACTCGGCACCGGCATCGGAGGCGAGTTCCTTGTGAGGCTTGCCGGGGGAGGCGATGTCACGGACGCGGTGAGAGACAGCACGGCCGAAGACGACAAGATCCAGAAGCGAGTTGGCACCGAGACGGTTGGCACCGTGGACGGACACACAAGCGGCTTCACCACAGGCGTACAGACCAGGAACAACCTTGTCGTTGCCCTGCTCATCAACGCTCAGGACCTCACCAGTATACTTGGTGGGGATACCACCCATGTTGTAGTGGACGGTGGGCAGGACGGGGATGGGCTGCTTGGTGACATCAACACCGGCGAAAATGGAGGCGGTCTCGGAGATACCGGGCAGACGTTCGTGCAGGAGCTTGGGAGGCAGATGGCTCAGCTGCAGGTAGATGTGATCGGCCTCAGGGCCAACACCACGACCCTCACGGATTTCCAGGGTCATGGAACGGGAGACAACGTCACGGGACGCCAGATCCTTAGCGGTAGGGGCATAACGCTCCATGAAACGCTCACCCTGGGAGTTGAGAAGGTAACCACCCTCACCACGAGCACCCTCGGTGATCAGACAACCGGCGCCGTAGATACCGGTGGGATGGAACTGGACGAATTCCAGATCCTGGTTGGGGAGACCGGCACGGGCGACCATGGCCATACCGTCACCAGTGCAAGTGTGGGCGGAAGTGCAGCTGAAGTAGGCACGTCCGTAGCCACCAGTGGCCAGGACAGTGTGGTGAGCCTTGAAACGGTGGAGAGTACCATCCTCCTGGTTGTAGGCAATGATACCGCGGCACTCACCGTCCTCCATCAGGAGATCGAGGGCGAAGTACTCAATGAAGTAGTTCGTGTTGTGGTTCAGGGACTGTCCGTAGAGAGTGTGCAGAAGGGCGTGACCGGTACGATCGGCGACGGCGCAGCAACGGTAGGCCTGGCCGCCCTTTCCGAAATCCTGGGACTGACCACCGAAGGCACGCTGGTAGATGAGACCGTCCTCAGTACGGGAGAAGGGGCAACCGTAGCCCTCGAGCTCACGGACGGAGGCGGGAGCCTCACGGGTCATGTAGTGGATGGCATCCTGGTCACCCAGCCAGTCGGAACCCTTCACGGTATCGTACATGTGCCATCTCCAGTCGTCCTTGTGCATGCTGTAAAAGCGAAGTCAGTTAGCGCAAATTGGCCCAAAGGGGGGACAGTGCACGGGGTTATGACGTACTTTCCGAGAGCAGCGTTGATACCACCCTGGGCAGCGACGGTGTGACTTCTCGTAGGGAAAAGCTTGGAGACACAGGCAGTGTTGAAGCCAGCCTCGGCCAGACCGAAGGCAGCACGCAGACCGGCACCACCAGCACCGACGACGACAGCATCGTACTCATGGTCCTGTCACCGGAATTAGCGCTTACTCCACATTGACTAGTGAATTGGTGATATGAGCCTACAATGATGGGGTACTTGTCGGTGATATAACCAGTGGCCTCCTTCGCGCGCAGCGGCTGGCCGCCGAAAATGCGAGCTAGCAATGGGTTAGAAAATGCGAGTCGTTGTGGGGAAGTGTGACGTACCGGCAGGGCGAGAAGAAGAAAAAAGACGTCTCTGATCCCGGAGGGCGCGGGAAATCTGCAAGGGGGAGAGATATCAGCATACAATGCAGCGAAAATACAATGCGATCTGGGGGGAAGAAATATCACGGCATGAGCGGATTCGGAAACGAACCTTGGAGGCGGGAGCTAGGCTCCGCAAGCTCATGGAGCTCATGATGACGGGATCAAAAGAGAGGAAAGAACTTCCCTATTGATACCTGACGAAGAAATTGAGAGGGGAGAGTGGGAGAAGAGGGGAGAGCAAGACACAAGGGAAGAGAGGAAAGGGACTGGATGAAGTCGCGGTTGCAGCAGCAACTTTTGGATCGTCGTTTCTGCTGCACGGAAGGGCTGGCTGACATAATCACCGCTCACTTGCCGACGGGGAAGACCGGGGCCGAGCCAGCCAATGAAATCCCGCGCAGTGGTAAGCACCTCGGGCAGCCGGCTGGATTTCATTGGCTCTGGGGGACGCAGGCACGTGGCCGGTCTTCTTTTAACCCGGCAAGCAGCGAGGTATTCCGGAGCGGCACGGCTGTTCTCTTTGCGTGTGGACAGCATAACATGGGTACACGATAGATAGACTAAAAGTACATAGTTCCGAAATGCATTTAAAATCCCGAGCATGACCTGAGATCATCATTGGAGCATCTTTCCTCCCTCATCCTCATAACAATCCTACATAACGTACCTACTCACCACCTTACCTGGATAATCACCTCTGCCGGGGTGAGGTAATCATGATCCGAACACCGCGGCTATCAGATCACGTGATACACGCCTCAGGAAGAGCTACGTTATCCATGTTATCTTAGTCAGGGTTCATATACCTTGAGGAGATCAACTAGCCAGTAGTTAATATGATTATGGTGGATTTTAGTCGAACCTCTTATCTTCGATAATGAGAGAGAGAGAAAAAAAACCTGTAGATGATTCCACAAGTGAAATATTGTTCATACATATCCATCCTGCCATGCCATGTAAAAATCCCAAAGAAGCCGAAGCGCACAACCTCCCCCAGTCTAATTATACTGCATGTACGTTGCTGTCGAGTTAAACTTCAGGTTGCCCTTGATCACCTTATCAACTGCCGCCAAAAAGTCTTTCTCGGTTGCCACCTTCCGTCGTGCGCGGATCGCAAACATGCCCGCCTCGGTCGCGACACTGCGAAGCTCTGCTCCCGTTGAGTTCGGGCACAGACGAGAGATTAACTCCCACCGAATATCCCGCTCCACAGACATGCTCTTGGCGTGAATCCGAAGAATGTTAGCACGGCCTTCCACATCCGGAAGTGAGAACTCAATCTTTCGGTCGATACGGCCGGGACGCATCAGCGCAGGGTCTAGTGTCGATGGCCGGTTGGTAGCAAACATGACCTTGATATTACCACGGGCATCGAAACCATCTAGCTGAGTGATCAGTTCCAACATGGTACGCTGCACCTCGTTGTCACCACCCGCTCCGTCATCGAAACGCGCACCACCAACGGCATCGATTTCGTCAAAGAAAATGATACATGCTTTCTTCGTGCGTGCCATCTCGAAAAGTTCTCGGACCATCCGTGCACCTTCACCAACGTATTTCTGAACCAGTTCGCTACCAATAACACGAATGAAGGTCGCGTCGGTCCGGTTGGCCACGGCTCGAGCACACAGGGTCTTACCGGTACCGGGGGGACCGTATAAGAGGGCACCCTTAGGAGGGTCGATACCGAGGTTAACAAACCGCTCTGGGGACAGGAGAGGCATCTCGACGACTTCCCGCAGTTTTTCGATCTGCTCTTTACACCCACCAACGTCACCGTATGTGACATCAGGCTTATCTTCAACCGTCATCATCGTCACGCTCGGGTCGATCTTGGGGGGGAGAGGCAGCATAATCTGGTACTTATTTCGGTCCACACTGTAAAGACGTTAGCAAGGAGAAGATGGAAGAAATCAATAATAGAAATCATACCCAACACGCATGCCCTCCTCAATATCTGTTGGGCTTACGCGCTCCCCTAGATTGACGACAAACTTGGCGATCTGCTTGACGTTGATGACATATTTGCTCTTGTCTGAATCCTTCTCATCCTGGATGATCTTTGTGCAACGGGCCACCTGGAATGGCTGCTCCTCCGCCATGCGTTGTCGATCTGCGGCGACATCCCAAAGGTGTGGAGGTGCGAGACCGGTATCGGATTCCTAAAACCATCAGATCCAGCTCGAAGCTGATTGCCAATCAGAATGAATATACCTTGACGCCAATCTTCTCATTCACGCTGGCTTGTTTTTCCTTTATTTGTTTCTCCAGCTTTTTCAAGGCATTTGCGTAGGGGGCCGCGCCGTAGGTCTTCAGCACTTGGATGTCCCTAGAAAGGAGTCAGTTCTGAATCTGGGAAGATGGGCGGGTGACTGAAGGGATAGACGACTGACTCATCTGTAAGAGGTGTGATCTTCTTCTCGGGCTCTTCATCATCGGCGTAGTTCTTGTTGTACTTCTCCCAGTTCTGGCCCGTGGCGCTAGGCATGGTGAGAGGCGACGGATGGGGATCTGGGGGACGGGCTGAGGGGGGATGGGAAGGGGAAAGTCCACAATCAGGTATATAGAAATTAATAGAGAATTGGACGGTCAGTTAGATAGATATCGTGTCCGTGGAAGGGGGGATGGAGAGAGGATGCAGAAAGCGAAGGTGATGTGATGTTGGTCAGAGGTGAGCTTGCAGCTTGCTTAGTCGTCAGTCGTCGGTTGGAGCTGTGGTGGCGCTAGGCCCGAAGAGGCAACGCCAAGCATTAAATCAGCACCGCAACTTCGAACAAATTCCAAGACTGCCGCTCTTCGGGTCTGGATCATAAACATCCCACTCCCTCCTCTTATACCTCCGTTTAATTCCCTCTTCTTCTTCCCGGTCTGCTTTTGATATACCTCCCAAATGGCGACCGCAATTCCCCAGGCCGCCCCTGGCAACACTTCCTTCAAGGTGTGTTCTTTTTGCGGAGCCATAAAAAGTGTGGGCCGTTGACTGATAGTCGGACAGGACAAGGAGAAGCCTATGGCCGTGCGGACATCCAACATCTTGGCTGCTAGAGGTACTTATGATCTTCTTGTTAATTGAAAATTCTGTATACTGACTTGATGTAGCCGTCTCCGATGCCATTAGAACGGTACGCTTGCGTCAACACCTCAGTTGCAGATGAGGGGCTAACATACATATTACGCAGTCGCTGGGACCCAGGGGTATGGATAAGATGGTACGTTCATGTCGAATCAAAAATTTTTTTTAAACAAACAAAAAGAAAAGGAAAACTTTTGCTAATAAACTGTTAGATCCAAACCCCCAAGGGAAACACTATCATCGTACGAATCCTCCCTCCTCTCCATATCCAGTTCGCCCCTAACCCCCGCAGACCAACGATGGAAACACAATGTTGAAGGATATGAGCGTCATGCACCCCGCCGCTAGAATGCTGGTCGACCTTAGTGCAGCTCAGGATGTGGAAGCTGGAGATGGTACAACATCGGTCGTCGTGATTGCAGGAAGCCTACTGGGAGCCGCCGAGCGCCTGCTATCCAAGGGTATCCACCCCACGGTCATCTCAGAGTCCTTCCAAAGAGCCGCCGCCGCATCCGTTGAGATCCTTCACAATATGTCTCGTCCTATCAATCTGATGGACCGCTCCACCCTCCTCCAGGCCGCTTCCACCTCCCTCTCCTCGAAGATCGTGGCCCAGCACTCCGGTCTCCTTGGGCCGATGGCCGTCGACTCCGTTCTCAAGGTCGTGGACCCCAAGACGGCAGAGAATGTCGACCTCAGGAACATTCGTATAGTGAAGAAGGTCGGAGGCACAATTGAAGACAGCGAAATGATCGATGGCTTGGTCTTGAACCAGCCCGTCATCAAGAGCAGTGGTGGACCTACACGCATTGAGAAGGCCCGGATAGGTCTGATTCAGTTCCAGCTGAGCCCTCCTAAGCCTGATGTATGTCTGACCATATCCGTACTATGGTTTTCGCTACTAATACATTTAATCCCCAGATGGAAAACCAGATTGTCGTCAACGACTACCGCCAAATGGACAAGATTCTCAAAGAAGAGCGCCAGTATCTCCTCAACATGGTTAAGAAGATCCAGAAGACGAAGTGCAATGTCCTCCTTATCCAGAAATCGATTCTTCGTGACGCCGTCAACGAACTCTCCCTCCACTTCCTTTCCCGGCTTAAGATTCTTGCGATCAAGGACATCGAGCGAGACGAGGTGGAGTTCCTGTGCAAGAGCTTGGGCTGCAAGCCGGTCGCCAATGTCGACTCTTTCACCGAGGACAAGCTGGGTACTGCCGATCTCGTGGAGGAAGTTCAGGCCTCTGGTGCTCGCTACGTGAAGGTCACGGGTATCAAGGCCCCTGCTACCCCCGTCAGCCAAACCGTGTCCATCGTCGCCCGTGGTGCCAACAGACTTATTCTGGACGAAGCCGAGCGATCCCTCCACGATGCCCTGTGCGTTATTCGTTGTCTGGTTAAGAAGCGTGCTCTCATTGCTGGTGGTGGCGCCCCCGAGATTCAAGTCGCTCACACCTTGGCCATGCGCGCGCGCGAGCTGACTGGCACCGAAGCGATCTGCTGGAAGGCGTTTGCTGACGCCATGGAGGTTATCCCCACCACTCTCGCGGAGAACGCAGGCCTTAACTCGATCAAGGTCGTTACCGAGCTGCGTCACCGTCACGCCCAAGGTCAGCACAATGCCGGTGTCAGCATCCGTAGCGGCGGTGTCAAGGATGATATCACCGAGGAGAACATCCTGCAGCCTCTCCTGGTGAGCACCAGCGCAATTGAGCTCGCGGCGGAGACGGTAAAGATGATCATGAGAATTGATGATATTGCGTTGTCGAGATAAAGTACCAGATGTTGGCTTTGGCTTTTTTTTTACAATAAAAAAAAATTGGGAGACGGTGTTTTATCATGACAAGTAATTCTACCGGAATCAGATGACTTTCCAAAAAGATAGATATATAATGTGATGATCCATTGCACATAATTGTCTGTTTGCTGGCTGCAGCCCTTAATGTGGTCTAGGCTTAGTAGGTAACTATATACAATATTCTTACGAGAGAGAAGGTATTCATTTCTGCCTCTACTGGACTGTATTATTCCAACCTATCTGCGAAATGTTGGACTACCTACCTACCTAGGCACCAGGAGAGGGCAAAGAAACCCCTGAGAAAGATTCGAGTCGCACTAGAAAGAACAGGACTAGTCCCAGCAGCCATGCTTGCAATCGCTGCATGCAAAATAGTCTACGTAACAGCAGACAGCAAATGGAAACATGCTATCTTCTATAGAAACTGCCAGGCACTGGGAACATGTTAGTATGTATCAGGTAATATTATCACCGCTATCATGCATGTTATCGATGAACTTACATCTCCTCTAAAGTAATCCCCATGATTACTATCACAGCATTTTTCAGTGGCTTCGTCATTCACCATCCTATCTTCACTATCACGACACTTGCATCCATATACGGTTGAGAAACTGAGGGAGGAGGCTGGTTAAATATTTTGTCCCCCTTAGAAATTCCGACCCGAGATGATATACTTTACTGCGCAAAGAAGGGTGATTTTCATATGGTTTATATCTCCTGGTTTTTTAATAAACCGGATAGTTATACATGTTGGAGAGAAAAAAAAAAAAAAAAAAAGGACTGTACGGGAATCGGCTCTTTTACTGAGAAAATCCGGACAAGGAGTGATCTATAAACATTCCGTTCTTCTCTCGTTACTGGAGACGTGGCTTTACAGACTGATTTTCTCTCCAAACTCACGTTCAGTAAGAGTCGGAGTATCTACCGGCTTTCAAATTATTACAAGAATCTTTGCTTATATGTTGATCTCTTTCCCTTGTAGTTGGTAGACACTTGGGGAACGGAAACGTACGATCTATTGTCGGAAGGAGAGTAAATCCAATTTCATTCGCCATATTTCTCAGTACGTCCACACGACTAGAAGAGATAGAACGACCAAAAAGAAAAGTAAAAAAACAACATTCGGGGTATAGATGACAATAGACCAGGCAAACCCCACGCCAACACCGAGGACAGCGAGAATTTTCAACGTGTCCAGCCCAATGACACCTGTAGTGTATTTGACCGACAACGTTGTGATGCAAATCCATGGCTTTCAAAAATAAATAAATCAGAAACAAAGGGAAAACGCAAGTGCATGAGTAGACATAGATGTAACTAGGAAGGAGCAGGGGGGAGGAAAAGATGAACAGAAATTAGTAAAAGGACGCCTTATCTTCATCAATCATGCTTCGTCACGCCATACTCAATGCATGACCCAAATGCAGTCCGAACTCCAACGATTATAATCCATTCCAGCTATGCAATGATCCCAGACCCAGAGACCCCAGATCCCCAGCGGAAACGCTTCAGACCCCCTCTAACGGCTTCCTGTCCACACCGTGCGGAGGCGCGGCTGCTAGCAAAGTTGCCATCGACCACTCCAGCGTTGGCCTCCAGCCGTCCAACCTCGCGACCGAGCACGTAGCCTGCAGAGAAGCTGATGGCAGAAAATAGCACCACAACCCCCGCGCTAATAACCCAAGTCATCATTGTAGGGCTGTCAGACGTGGCAGCCCGACGGCCTCTCCTGGCAGCATGTGCGGCGCTACGGTCTTTAGATGAGCTAGACCGCCGCTTTACCTTCACTGGCGGATAGCCGGCCACGGGGTGCGGTTTGGATCGAGAGGATCTATTTGAGGTATTTGTTTCTGCAGCGGAAGCGATTTCATCTTCGCTAGCTTCTTCACCCATAGCTACCGACTCTGATACTAAGCGGAACGAGGACGCTTGTTGCTGCTGCTGCTGCTGCTGCTGTGATGGTGGTGGTGATGACCTCGAAGGACCCGACTGTGTGGCCTGTGAGTTTGGCTTTGGAAGACCACGTGCTGCTGCTGCGCAGGACAGAAGCGTAGAAAGGCTAGCACGGAGAGCCGCATCGTGATCGGCATGGTAGGATGGCGAAATCATATTGTAAGGGCTGTGCTGATGAGATTGTCTGCGGTGATGACTGGGTTGGGAATTTCTGCGGATAGCCGTCCTGCGACTTGACGTCGAGACTTCACTAGGCAGGGAACGATGTCTTTCTGAGGGCCGTGTCCACGATGGATGTTGAGTTGCGGGGGGATGGGAAAAGACGTTGGGTTGTGGCACAAAGGGAGACGAGGAGATCCGCATCCCGAGTGCTGTTGAGTTGTCGTCGTCGTCATCATCACCATTATCATCATCGCTTGAAGGATTAGTATCAGAGGCTAGGGTAGACGGTGCAGCGATCCGGGGCAGTCCTGGGGGCTGTCGGGAGACATCCTCGTTCGAACTGCTTAGGACGCGGTCTGACTCGCTTTCGCTTTCGTCATATTCATCTTGACTACTGCTCTGCTCACGAGAGGAGTAGTCTACCTGGGTCGTTGTGACTGTGGCGAGATGCTGGAGACGACGCCGTTGACTCCGACGATGATGATAGGGTCGGGTTTCATTCTGCTCGACGCGAAGGCCGGTGGTGATGATATCGTCGTTTGTTGTGGTGGAAGAGAGGGATGAGGACGAGGGTTGCGAGGAGACCTCGATCCATGAGTCTATATAATATTGTAGTGAGTACATGGTCGGCGAAGATAGGTCGTACAGAAAGTATGCATGTCGGAAGTACTGTGGAGGGGAGGGAATGAATTGCAGGGAAGGAGAGGGAAAGTGAGATAGATAGAGAGCGACAGAAATTATGCAACAGAAGCAAGACTATACCTTCGGATCTCGTGTTGGGAGCACCAGACGGGGAACGTGACTGCAGGGGATGCTGCTGATGAGGTCGTTGGTCGTCGGGCACCTGACCTAGCAGGTCATAGTGGGTTGGTTGCATATTGTAATGATATTGTGGTTAGGGTAAAGGCGAAGAAGATAAGTACAGGGTTGGTAGGGTAGGCGTATAAAGAGGTGGAAGTAGAAGAGGAAGAATAAGGAGAAGAGATGCGAACCAAGAAAGGGGGGAGGGGTGAACAAGTGGGCTGAGGATTATGATCTGATGGAAGGGAAGCGGTCAAGATGTAATGGGATGATCACAGTAAAGAAAGAAGGGCGGGGAAAACCAAAGTGGACACTGATAAGATAATCAGTGGAGTAGTAGATCCAGCACCACCAAAAAAAGGTCTCTATCTCCAACAAGAGAAAAAGAAGAACCCCCCTCCAAAAAAAAAAAGAGGAAGAAGAATACGAAGGAAAGAACAGGATAGGATGAAGAGAAAGAGGATGACGATGTCCAGTGAGAACCGAGAAAAAGGGGAACAAGATGGACACGCGCATCTTCTCGATCTTAGTCAGGTGGACAGGTGACTGCCAGGTCCCGTGATTGCGATCTAGATCTTCAAATATTCAAACAAAGACGTTGAAACCGGTCATTATTATTGGTGTCTATCAGATAAAACCATACCAAAGCAGCAAAAAAGAAACTTTTCCGAAAAGCATCTGCTCAACTTAACTTAATCCTACAAGTCGTCCCAAGCAAATACCCATAACAAAGAAAATTAAACTCATGTCATCACTTAGAACGTCATCTTCTTACCCTGGAACTCGGGAATGCCACCGCGGGCCTTGTTAGGGGCACCACCGCCGCGACCACCGAAACCACCGCCGCCGCCGCCGCGACCACCGAAGCCTCCACGGCCACGGCCACCACCGCCACGAGGACCACCGCGACCACCACCGCGGCCGCCAAAGCCGCCACGGCCACCGCGGTCGCCGCCGTTGTTCTGGCGAGGAGTGCTGTAGTCCAGACGCAGGGGGCGACCCTCAAGTTCCGCACCTTGCAGCTCCTGGTAGGCCGTACGAGCTTCGTCAATCGACGAGAACTGAACATATCCGAAGCCCTTGGGCTGGCCCGACTCGGGGTGAGTGGGCAGGCGGATGCCCAGGATGCTGCCCTGGGAGCCGAACAGCTCGTGCAGACCATCTTCGGTGGCACCGAAGGCAACGTTGCCCACGAAGAGGGTGTCACTCTCAGGGCTAGTCTGGTCTCCGAACTTGCCAGCACGGTTCTGGGCACGATCACCCTGGTTGGTGTTGGCGGGGCGACCGGTGGCGTAGTCCAAGTTGATCGTACGGCCATCGATCTCAGCACCCTTCTTAGCCTCGAAGGCCTTGGCGGCATCAACAGCGCTGGTGAATTCGGCATAACCGAATCTAGGGTTGTCAGCGTTATGTCTGGATTGAGTGACAAAGGTTTTCAAAAACTTACCCGCGAGAGCGACCAGTATCACGTTCAGTCATAATACGGACACTAACCTCACCGAACTCCTGGAACTCGCGGTAGAGCCATTCCTCATCCACGTTCCAGGAGAGGTTGCCAACGAACAGGTTGGCGGAGGCACCGGGAGCAGGCTCCTCGGTCTTGTTCTTCTTGGACACGGCAGAGTCTTCCTCCTCAGCCTTGCGCTTCTTGGACTTGGGCTTCTCCTCCTCAGTCTCGGACTCGGAAGAAGAGGCATCAGAATCGTCAGAGGACTCGGAAGACTCCTGGAAAAAAATAAAAGTTAGCATGTGGAGCATGATATGAGTGGGTGTCGACACGTACCTTCTTCGCCTTGGCGGGAGCCTCGTCGCTCTCAGACTCGGAGTCAGAAGAATCGTCGCTGGACTCTTTGGCGGCGGCCTTCTTGGGGGCCTCCTCCTCGGAGTCGGAGTCGGAGTCGGAGGACTCAGAGGACTCAGCAGCCTTGCCCTTGGGGGCCTTAACCTCCTTCTTGGCAGGCTTCTCATCTTCGGACTCAGAGTCAGAAGAATCGGAAGAGTCCGAAGACTCAGCCTTCTTGGCCTCGGCCTTCTTGGGGGATGCATCCTTCATCTCCTCATCGCTATCGGAATCAGAAGACTCAGACGACGACTCGGAAGAAGACTCAGCCTTCTTGGCCTCGGCCTTCTTGGTCACCTTCTTAGCAGGCTTCTCATCCTCACTCTCGCTAGAGCTAGAGCTGGAGGATTCCATCTCCTCGTCGCTCTCAGACTCGGAGCTGCTGCTAGGAGTAGGCTCCTTCTTCTTGCGCTTCTTATCCTCCTTAGAGACAGTCTCGCGAGCAATCTTCTTGCTCTTGGACTTGGGAGACTGGGAAGCCTTGGAAACGCCAGCGTCCTTGACCTTGCTCAAGGCCTTGTCGACGGGCTTCTCGGATCCCTTCTTGGTAACAGACTTGGTCTTCGACATTTTGATCTGGTAGAGACGGGCATATCAGCACGTATAAACTGGACGAGGGGGTTAAAAGCAGGTACTAACCGGTATGTTTATCCCTCAAGAGAGTATTCGGACAAGTGACAAAAAATAAACCCACGTGGATATATTGTGCGGCAATGAAATAATCCCTCAATCACCCGATTTGTAATCTCGACACAAAGGAAGAGATTTTATTTAGCAGATACCCACAAGTAACCCACAACGACAATGTTCAGCCCACAAGAGACGGACAGGAAATATGCAACAAGATCAACCCACAGGAGAATCCCTCAGAATAGATTGCGATATGCCACAGCCCACAGCCCTCAAGTTGTATCAAGCCCACAGAGTGTCTGTTGGAGTGTACCTTGTGTCAGTGAAAGTTCCACGAAGAGAGTAAATCAAAGCAGATGACTATGTTTGAATCACAGTCAAAGGGGAAAAGTGATGGGGAGGTATGAAGATGAAAGGGTGAAGAGAGTAGAAAAAAATGGGAAGGATGGAGTTAGTGCCTGGACTAGCCCAGGCACTAACTCCATTGGACCCACCAGTCCCAAAGCTATCTAGCGTACTATATCCCAACCAATGGCGATCCAGCAGTTGGAGTACGTATTCGTGCTCCGTAGCTCTCTAGTTATCTCCGTCTCCGGAACCTCCAGCAGTCCCTCCCAACCCTCCTGCTCTGAGCTGCTTTGACCATCTGACCAGCCCTGCTTTGATTACCTCCCCTCAGGGCAATTGGTTCTCAGCCGATGGAAAATCTATAACTCTTGCTTCTGTCCCTCACCATGCCTCCCCCTACGCCTTCGTCCCACCGCCCGCGAAAGAAGAGAAGGTTCACCTCCGCGTTCGCTGGCTCCAATAGCTCGCTCATCCTCGAGACAGAGAGCGGACCGACGCCGGCTTTCCCATTAGTCTCATTCCTATGGGCTGCTCGTGCTGGTGTATCGCAATGGCTTGTTCTGCCTCTGGTTTTGATGGCTGTAGGCCTCTTCCGGTGGGCTGTCAGTCTATGGGGATATTCTGGTAGGCCACCCCTCCATGCCTCAATGCCTGCACTATAGGCCCGCTAACCCAGAATAGGCTATCAAGTACCCCCGATGCATGGCGATTTTGAGGCGCAAAGACATTGGATGGAAATTACCATCCATCTGCCGATATTCAAGTGGTACACTTACGACCTGAAATACTGGGGCTTAGACTACCCGCCGTTGACAGCGTATCATAGCTGGCTTCTAGGGAAAATGTGCGTATTTATTTCTTCCATTGCAATTTGATGAACCTTATCTAATTGATGTCGCTCAGTGGCTCCCTTTTCGACCCCTCTTGGTTTGCCCTGGACGACTCTAGGGGCTTCGAAAGCGATCATTTAAAGGTCTTTATGCGCGCAACGGTGATCATCTCCGAGTACTTGATCTACATCCCCGCGATCGTGAACTTTCTCCGCCGTTATACTCGCATGCATGGTGTCCCTGTATGGTCCGCCTCCATTGCTCTTGTTGCCGTTCTCCTGCAGCCTGCAACGATCCTCGTGGACCACGGGCATTTCCAATATAACACAGTGATGCTGGGGCTGGTCGTTGCAAGCTTGGACGCTATAATGGCTGGTCGCATGTTGTGGGCTTGTCTTTTCTTTGTGGGGGCTCTGGGCTTCAAGCAGATGGCGCTCTACTACGCTCCGGTCATGTTCGCTTTCCTGCTCGGTGTTTGCCTGTTCCCGCGAGTCCGAATCATCCGTCTTCTGTGCATTGCCCTTGTTACCCTTGTTGCATTCGCACTTCTCCTCGCACCTTTTCTTCTTGGTGTGACCGGCGATGATGCGCGTAAATACCTGTCTTCAGTGCCCCAACCCCCCTTGCTGCAGGCTCTTCCATTTGACCTGAAACAGGACTCCATATTCTACACTCCCATCTTCCAGTTGGCACAGATTATCCACCGAGTTTTCCCTTTTGCTCGAGGACTCTTTGAAGACAAAGTCGCAAACGCTTGGTGTGCCATCCACACGTTTTACAAGCTTCATCGGTTCGAGGCAAGCATACTCCAAAGGGCATCCCTTGGTGCCACCCTAGCGTCAATACTGGTTCCCTGTGCCATTATATTCCGCCATCCGCGTGCATCGCTGCTACTTCCAACTTTGTCGAGTGTTGCTTGGGGATTCTTCTTGTTCTCTTTCCAAGTTCATGAGAAGAGCGTCCTGCTACCGCTGCTGCCGATGACCCTTCTACTAGCCGGCGATGGCGGGCTTAACAAAGACACCCGTGCTTGGGTCGGGTGGGCTAACACCCTTGGCTCATGGACCATGTATCCTCTGCTCAAGCGCGACGGCCTCCAGGTACCTTATTTTGTCATGACCTTCCTTTGGGCCTACTTACTCGGTCTTCCCCCAACCTCCCTAGAAGCCTACCGGAGCAGAAATCCCTCGGAGGAGTTGAATCCTGTCCCCGCCCCCCACATTCTCACCAAGCTTATTCATACATGCTTCTACGTTGCGATGATCGGTTGGCACGCGGCAGAGGCGTTTGTTCCGCCACCTCCCGGCAAGCCAGATCTATGGGTGGTTTTGAACGCGTTGATCGGCGCTGGTGGTTTCGGACTAGCGTATCTGTGGTGCCTATGGAAGCTAATCACACAGTGCACCTATGTTGTGCGCAAATCTGCTGAGGAACAGCGGAAGAAGAAACAGTGATACAAATTCTAACTGTGTAATATTGGTCGGAGGCTGTTTAGTGATACCCATCTCTGTTCATACTTGATTCGTCGTGCAGCTCGCGGGATTAACCATCTATATTTAGAAGAAGAAAAAAAGATTAATCAAGAATAATTGACATTCAGATATCTGAGAGTAGGAGATGCTCCAAACCAATGAGTACTATACAGTCTATAATGTTACAGCGTAAGAAAAAGAAGGGGAAAAAATTGGAGAAGAAAGGAATATTCAAGCCCGAACACCGTGCAAAATGGGATCGATCCCCATGCGCCAAAACATGCACTGTGCAAATCAGACCTTAAACCCAAAGCCAGCCATGCAGGACTTATACTGGTCAATCATGGATGTGCATTCCTTTTGAGGATCATCGGACTTGGAGAAGAGCATGCAGTCATCACGGGCCGTCTTTTCATCCTTACAGACGCAGCAGGGCTGTTCAATTCCGTTGTTAGCTTGCAAGTCGGAGAGAAGTGGCAAAAGAAACGAGAGTTCGGTCGGCCGTGGACGTACCTTAGGCTTTTCAGCGGGAACGGACTGTGCTGGAGCAGGAACGGAGGTCTTTTCGGTGGTACCTGCCATGTATGTTAGTCTTGTTCATGAAAATAGTGTTTGTTGCTGATATGAGACTGGATATAGTCGGGGATATGCGGAGACCCGGAAGGAGAATTTTGTCGGGACATACCGAGGGAAGCATTTATGGCGGAGGACATGGTGGAAAGGGGATTGGAGGTAAATAAGAGCGAGGCCGGAGGGAGGGTAGATTGGAGAAGTGAGGTTATGGAGGAAGAAGCTCCAAAAATGAAATGATGGATTAATTGATTTATGTGTAGGAAAGAAGAGCGCTGAGTAATTGTTCGTTGCGATGATGCGACGGCGGTTGTGGTCGATGTGGTCAACCGGAATACATCGGCCGATCCAATTTGGATTAGCGTCTCCGATCGTCATAGTCACGAAGACTCTATTGTTTTTTTTTTTTTCTTTCTCCTCCATTTGCCTCCCCGCTCGAACACTCTCCCTCCTCCCCATCTAACACGTTCTTTGAGCGTTTTTCTCTTTTTACTACTGTCTCTTTTGATTAGACTATAGATCTATCATTGTCACGGGTTTTTTTTTTCTTTTCTATTCCCTAGAATCCTATCCTTACAGACCATCTGCCCCGCAGTTCTTTATCACACTTCCCCTGAAATTTACCCCACCATGGCCCCTCCAAAGGTCTTTTCTCTCGAAGGCAAAGGCCTGAAGCTCGACACCGCCGCTGATGTCGAATCCCATATCCAGCCCCTTCTGGAAAGCACTGACTACACCGAAGTGCGTCTGGGCGGCAATACCTACGGCATCACTGCGTGCGAGCGGATTGCTTCTGCCCTTGCCACACAGAAGTCCCTCGAAATTGCCGAGTTCGCCGACATCTTCACATCGCGGCTTATCGAAGAGATCCCCGAAGCGCTCACCCATTTGTTGACCGCTCTCCTATCCATCCCTACGCTGCACACCGTCAACCTGTCCGACAATGCCTTCGGCCTACGAATGTCGAAGCCTCTTGTTGACTTCCTCTCTCAACATGTGCCCCTGCGCCATCTGATCCTCAATAACAACGGCATGGGCCCGGAGGCTGGTGCTCACATTGCGGATGCGCTGCGGGATCTGGCGGGCAAGAAAGATGAGGCCCGGAAGGCTGATAAGGACGTCCCCTATCTGGAAAGCATTGTGTGTGGTCGCAATCGGCTGGAGAGCGGAAGCATGGCGGCCTGGGCCAAGGCATATGAAGTCAATGCTGCCGGTATGCGCTCTGTCAAGATGACCCAGAATGGTATTCGCCAGGAAGGCGTGGTGTTGTTGTTGCGTGAGGGTCTGCGTCACTGCAGCAAGCTGGAGGTTTTGGACCTGCAGGATAATACCTTTACTGTCACTGGATCGACGGCTCTGTCAGATGTGGTGGCTAGCTGGTCGGGTCTGCGTGAACTAGGCGTGAGCGATTGCTTGCTTTCTGGTCGCGGTGGTGTCAAGCTCGCGAAGGCTCTGGCTGCCGCGAAGAACGAGAAGCTGGAGACTCTGCGGATGCAGTATAACGAAATTAACGCCGAGGGTGTTAAGCAGTTCCTTCATGCGACTAAGACTGCTCTTCCCTTGCTGCGCCGCATTGAATTGAACGGCAACATCTTCATGGAGGATGATAATAATGTGGTTGAGCTGAGCGAGATCTTGGACGCTCGCAAGGAGGAGCACGGCAAGGATGATGATCCGGAGGATATGTGGGGTATGGACGAACTGGATGAGCTCGAAGAGGAGGAGGAAGAAGAAGAGGAGGAAGAAGAAGAGGAGGAAGAAGAAGAGGAGGAAGAGGAAGAGGAAGAGGAAAAGGAAAAGGAAGAAAAGGCCGAGAAACTCATCAAGGACACCGAACTGGCGGAGGAGGAGAAGGTCGCCCAGAAAAAGGATGCGGATGTCGACAAGCTCGCCGAGGCTCTGGGAAGAACTGCTATTTAGGCTACCAATTCTCTGGGCTTTGTTTTCAGCACTCATCCCCTACCCTTTTCATCCCATATACCCCGAATGTTTCACAACAGCTACTTGCACGCAAGAGCTGGCCATGCCTGATAGCGTGTCTGGCATTAGCTAACCGATATCGCTTTCGTTGATTGGCCCATGAGCTTGTTGACAGACTCTACGGGCAGATGTCAGGCTTCTCTTCGACACAGACTGAGAATATTTCCACGTGCATACGATGGATGTCTCTTTCTCTTCATGAGTAGTACCACACTGCACCTCCCCCCCATCTAGATGTTTGCTACGACACTAGGCTGCACCCCCGTCCCCGACAATTGTTATCACCACCACCAACGTTGCTGCCCCTGTGATGTATATAATGTTAGAAAAATGAATTTATGTGACATATTAATATCAGCCTGGAATGCACAAAAGCCTGTAATTCGTAAGCTTGTCTATTGAGTTGTTGTTTACTTGAACATAGTCGAGTCCATTCCCAAAACGGTAACCAAGGCTTGGCACCGAGAATTGAAGGTCGGCCGTACTTCAAGTTCCTTCACCACTTCCCTTTCTTCTCTCCTGCATCTCATTCTCATTCTCACTCTCACTCTCACACCACAACCCCTCCTTGATCTCCTCTCATCCCTTTACTGTCGCCTACAATACTCGTTTTTCTTCCGTCGACTTTCCCCACCACTATCCCTGTATCAGGTCTCCGGTCACCCCGACTAGTGGAAGTGAGTAAATGCGCCATCTTCTGTACCCCCTGCCACCCATCTTTACTCTCGACCTTCCCATCTCTGTCAGTGGGCGCTTGGTTATCCTAGACTTCTCGACTTTGTTTCGGTGGAGAAAGTCCCTCGAAATCGCATCGAAGGACTTTGATACCTCCTTGTGGTTGGAGCGCACGTGTGATGCCAGTGTCCCGCAATCGCCAGGCACATGTTCGCCCACCCGTGACAGGCAATGATAAATGCCCGTCACATATGATGACACCATGATGGAACCCTCTGAACTGCCCGTTGTTATTTGTGACCATCAGCATAGGTTGCGCTATTTATAATATTTCTTGTGCCATAATGCGCTAACGAAGTCTTCACCAACAGGCGCTCTCGAGCCCTCCCCCAACTATGGCTATGGACGCGAAGGAAATCGAGCTCAAGGCCAAAGCTCTGACCAAAGCTGCCACCCAGAACGAGCCCCCAGCCAATATCATCGCCTTGCTGAAGGAGCTGCAAAAAGGCGTCAAAGCGACCGAGGATCTGCTGCGCTCGACCCGAGTCGGCATTATCGTCAACAAGTTTAAGCAGCACAAGTCGTCCGATGTTGCACGGCTCTCAAGCGAGATCGTCTCGAAATGGCGTAACGAAGTCAACAAGCAGAAGGCTACCGGGTCACCCAGCGCCAGCCAGCGATCTAGCGGATCACCGCGACCAGCACGGAATGGAACTGCGTCTCCTGCCGCGGGTGGAACGCCCTCGGATAAGGCGTCGAAGCTATCCGTGGCACCGGATAAACGCACCTGGAAGGCCGACGGCGTAGACGTCAACCAGACGGCAAACAAAATCCGTGACAGCTGCATCGGCCTGATGTACGATGGGCTGTGTCTGAACTCGACGGAGGCTCCCCGCGCGGTGCTCTCTAAGGCATCGGCCGTCGAGGCAGCAGCGTACAACCAGTTCGGTCCGGAGACGAAAGAACAGTATCGCACCAAAATCCGCAGTCTGTTTCAAAACCTAAAGAACAAGTCGAACCCAAATTTACGGAATCGTGTACTTAGCGGCGATGTCACGCCAGAAAAATTCGTCACGATGAGCCACGATGAGCTGCGCTCGGCCGAGCAGCGCGAAGCAGACGCCAAGATCCAGAAATTGAATATGGACAAGGCTATGGTGGCTCAGGCTGAGCGCAGTATCAGTAAAAGTCTGCAGTGCGGCAAGTGTGGCCAGCGTAAGGTGACTTATACCGAGGCGCAAACACGCGCTGCTGATGAACCGATGACGCTGTTTTGTACGTGTTTGAACTGCGGCAAGTCGTGGAAGCAGTGATGATTTATCTCTTTTATTTCTGTTTTTTTTTTTTTTTTTTCCCTCGTTCATTCCTAACATATCATGGGTATTACTTTTCCTATATATTCTTCTGTATTTACGATGCCAGATATTGGTCGGCGCGGAGTTTGCGGCAGATTAAAATGACATTCTTGGGGGCCTCATGAGCAGGTTTGCTTATGATTGATTGATTGATTCGATCGGAATTGTTGGTAGATAGAAGAACATCAAATGCGATGCTGCTACGTCATACTTTCCATACCTCGACTTGCCTCCAACTCAACTCAACTCTCAACAACTACACCACACTACATACACTACACTTTCAATAATAAAAAGAGAAAGAAAGGGGCCGGGGACTTTTTTTCCCCTTCCAAAACATGTCCTCTCAATCCATCAACAAAACAATCTCCTCCCTCTGCGACGATTTCTCCACTGGCCGTCCCCTCGCCAACATCCTTTCCAACTTCACTATCTCCCCACCCCCAATAGCCCTGGAACACGGCCTCCCCCAGCTCGCCCCCTTTCTCGGCCGTGAATTCACTGGGCTCGATGGCCTCCAAGAATACTTCACGCTCATTGGCGATCTTCTCACCATTAAGAGCATGCGATTCGATGCGCAAGACCAATGGGTCGTGGATATCGCCAAGGGCGTGGTTTGCTTGAGGGGGTATGCGCGGTTTTCGGCCAAGGAGACGGACCAGAGCTGGGATGAAGTGTTCATTTATCGGATTGAGGGGGTGGGAAATGAATGTGGGGAGTGGAAAGTTAGGCGGTATGAGGTTTGGGCGGATTCGGGGGCCGCGTATCTTGCTTTGAAAGGGTTGTTGGAGAAGGATGCGAACGGTTAGGTTATACAGTTAGTTCATATTGTAGGTTAATTTCATCGTCAGGAAGGAGGGCTAATTGTTCATGATTTATATAGTATTCACCACCTTCGGGGTCTATACAATTGCCGTATTGGGAAATTGGTTGGGGCGCTTTTTGGTTAGTAAATTATTCCTAATATGTTATGTACCTAAGTTCATATTGCGGGGGTGGATCAAGAATAATCCGGAGAGTACGTATACGGTATGGTGGTCACAAGTAATGAAGAATGCCTAGGTAGGTACCTAAGTAGTCTTACTTGTAAATGATATAGTACTACGTAACTCCGTACGTACCACGAGGCTGTTCTTGCTTCTTCCGCCATTCCCTTCGATCGTCGAGAAACATTTGACAATATGGGATTCTGCCCACTTTGTGGGGTTTTTCTGGGTCTCGGAGGATCTCCAAATTCGTTCCGGACCTGGTGGGACGAAGGTCGAGCGATTGTGCAAGACCGGACCACCCATCCTCCCTCGTGTCGCCTCACGGGCGTGGGAAAGTACTATCGTAACCGCAACGACGGCGATTTCCTCTTGGCTCCATCCGATAGCACCATCTCCTCCCAAGAAACAACGATAAAGGAGAAAATCCCCCTGTTCCAAAAGAATGAATCGTGCATGTCTGTGAGCTTCCACGAGTCATGCTGGCAGCTACTACGGGCTCGAATCCCTCATATCCCCGAGGATCTGGTTGTTGCGTCCATTGTCAGTCAGCTTGACGTGGTGCCTTGCCCTGAAAGGTTTGATTTCGGTCATCACTATGGGTTTCTCAACCAGGATAGGGAACTAAATTGGCTCGCGCAATTCGATGCTGACGATCCATGCCGTATACCATCTTTGGACGCGATCGAACAGCGTGTCGGACGATTGGCGCTGGTCCCCCGAAGAGCCCGCCATTCTGCATCCCAATCCAACTAATCAAGCGTTCGCCAAACTACCTCTAGAGCTGACGCAGAAAATCCTGTCCTATCTTTCCCTCACGCAGGTGTTGCAGGTGAGACTTGTATGCCGCGATATGGCATTCATATCGATGCCCGAAAGACTCCCGTTGTCGTTTTGGAAGAACCAATTTGCAGTGGGTATGGAGTTTGGCTTCCTCTTTCCCAGTTTCGTGGGAGTCAGGGATTGGCGTCGGCTGTTTCGGGGAGCCAGATCTCTTTGGCGAACTCACTCGGCGTCGATTGTTGGTAGGCAAAGAATCTGCAAGTTACTTGAGCCAATTGCCCGAGTGGTCGAGCTTGAGTCGAAGGGCTCTATTCCCCTGTGTGGCCTTCCACTGGCCTCCTCCACGGGGGGAGATGAGTGCCCTCGTAAGTTTAGGATTCTGGGCAGCGAAAATGGCTTGCATGATGATTTTATGGAAGATGTATCATTCCGTGGTCGGATGGCTTCGTTTCATGGGGCGCAGTTGTCTGAAGGCTGCTCTGCTACGCAGCATAGACTGGCCTCCTTCCCATCCTGCACTCCCACCCACGCATACTTTAGGGTCACGATGGTACAGATCGGCGTTACCACCTACATTTCTGGAATACATTACCATCACAATCAAGGCTTGGAAGACGCCCCATCGCATCTAGGTTTCTTTACCGGGCTGGCTGAGAAGGAGGTTACAGTCCCCGCCTCCGATGAGGTTGACCATTTTGAGGTCGCCTTCAGTTCTCAAGGTATGACTGGAATTAGGGTATTTTTCTCTAGTGGAGCTGCTTCCCCCTGGGCTGGGCAGCACGAAGGCCCTACCATCGCTGTGGGCATGGTCCGGCTTCCGAAGGGTGCAACAACGTTTTACTTGGCTGCAGGGTTAGATGTAAGCATACCAACCAGTACCCCCTACTGTTCAGTTGAGTGATGAAGATCCAGGCGTATAAAATTGTTGCCCTCGCGCTCGTCCGTCCTGCCACAACTACATCAAATGGTATATGGCTTTCGTCGGAATCAAATCCCAATGCACGTTTGATACGATCAACATTGTGGAAACCATCCATCCCCAAGCACCCGAACTGGGAAGTCAGCCCTAGTTTTCTTCCGTGGGCTTCACAATCCCAGGAACCTTTGATCAATATGGATTTCGGTGGCCCTGGAGGTAACCTTCTCGGATCACTGATCGGAATGACCGTCCATATCAAGGCGGGTTATAACATCGTCGGAATTACATATGAATATTCCGATAGGGCTGTCACATTTGGTTGCGCAGCTGGGGTAGGATTGTCTTTCTTTATAGACGGTCCAGGTGGTGAGCGGATCACAGTTGTTAAGCTCATCTGCTTTAAGAACCAAAGAGCACATGGCTTAGAAGTCAGTTTTCCTTACCTTGGTTGGGTGTGCAGCGACTAATGGTTTCAAAGGTATCCACAAACCTCAGTCGATCCTTCACCTTTTGTAGCCAAGGGCTTGACACTTTGTCTGAGAAGTTTATTTTTCAGTTACAGGTACCCGCTGGACACATTCTCACTGGACTTGTCGCAGTACAGGAAGTATCAGCCAAGCTTGGTGTGTTGAATGAGGACTCTCGACAGCAGGAAGCATTCTTCCCCAGGATCGGTATCCAAAGCCAGCCGCTGCATTACCCACTTCCTTCTGCACCAGCTGACAGTCACGAGGTTCATATACGGGAGCTTTTACAAAGAGAAGCTAAAAATGACATGACGTTTGCACAACATATACGTATAAGTGGGCTCTACGGATGCAGAACGTATGCCTCCTTGGAAAACGTTAAAAGAGTGCGCATATCTATTGGCCCATTAACACGAATTGGGGAACTTCTCCCAAACAACAGCTTCATGCGTATTTCAGGCCTGGGGGTTGAATACTATGAGCATAAACCGGCATTTGTCGGCCAGTGGATGGAGGAACATGCCGCCTTCGATCTGGAAATTGATGAGAAATTCCGATGCATCACTATCTGGCTCAGTCATAACTCAAACGAACGACACTACGGCCACGGGCTAGGAACAGGACAAGTTGTCGCCATCCGATTCGATACTACTTACGGTCGACAACTGCATATCCAGCCACGCTCGCTGAATGCACTACCATTGCAAGACGGCTTGCAATATCAATACCAGGCAGGGATTTTCGGGGATTTGGTACGGACATCCTCTTCTTCTATGTATTCCTCCCATTATCATGTATACTGACATATCATCAGACTGCTTTGTCCTGGATCACGACTGACACTCTTGACGGAGTGCGGGTCATTAGCACTTCGGAACGCAACGTGCCTCTCATACCGATCCCAGAGCCTTCCCATTCTCCGGCGCAAATCCAAGAAATCCTCTTTAATCCAGTTACCCAAGACGGCAAAGTGGACTCCATCATGTGCATCTGTGGTTTTTTTGCGAGTAATGTTTTGAGAGAAGAACGAGAAGCCCTGGTCGGGCTTGAATTCAAGTATCACTCGCACAAAGCGAGGGCGATCGGCGATACGACCACAGCCGGCCTTAAACAGCAAACTATCTTTCTTCCGCAGGGAAGCAAAATCACGCGGATCAAGATCACAGGAAGAGCAAAGACCATTGTCACATTTGAGGTATGGTATTCGTTTGGTCTGTCTCTTTTGGTAGGCTCACATTGACTGGGGTTTCAAGGTCCGAACTAGACAAGTCTGCCATGATGGAGAGAGTCCTACGGTGGGAACACAACCGTTCATACTGGCTGGCTCTGATTCTCGGTCTCGGGACTCTACACTGACTTCTCTCAATCGAAGGGAAGTATTTCATTTTGAAGAAACAGAGGCTGCTAGGCTGGGTGATGTTTACGTAGGCCCTGACGATGCGAGGCCTGTTGGACTATACTTTAGTTGTTCTGGACTAGGGCTTATGGGCACTCTGTGGATGCCGACAACGCCGACGGAGTGAAAAATCTCTTCTGTGCAGTAGTAGTAATATAGATGAATTGGTACTTCTCAGTCGTGAGGCGATACGTTGCGCTTGTGGACTACGTACAGTGCAGGTGCTGTCAACATATATATTATACACATTCCACGATAGACTCATGAATGAGACGTCTTCAACCAAGCAAAATATAACAGCGTGCCCTTTCTCCGTCCTCTAGAGTAAACCCATTTATGACTCCTCTCTCGTCCGCACCAGATGTCCGTCAGGATCAGACTAATTAGTAACTAATTGCTTCATCTGAGGTGAGACGGAATCCTCCAGCCTAAGGCATCCACACCGCCGCCTCCGCATTTAAAAATCCCCAGCAAGAAAGAACGACACAAACGACCTTATCGTCATTTTCTCTCCATCCAACTCGATCTCTTCCAACTATCCAAATAACCATGTCGGACCTCAATCTAGTCGAAATCGACTCCCTGGAGGCCCTCATTATCATCGACAATGAGCTCGACCCGATCTCCCCCGCCGCCCCCGACACCGTCCAGGTGTCAGGCCTCTTGAACACAATAGCAGCCACCTCGCAACATGTACCCAAGGACCGAGGCGGCGCAATCAAAGAGCTTCAGATGGAAGATATCTGCTGTTCTGCGCATGGCCTATCCATTCTCATCGTATGACACTGCATCTCCCAACTCTACTCGACCTAGCCAACCAACCCCTATGACTATATCAATATATTTTTGTATGTAAAATAGTTTAAAGGCTAACGTCATTTACGTCTTCTAGACCGCTACGAAGGGCGATCAGAAACATTCCATTCTCTTCGACGCCGGCCCTGAAGCCGACGCATGGGAGCGAAATGTACAACGATTGCGTCCGAATCTTGCCTCGGTTGAGGTCGTGCAGCTGTCTCATTGGCATCGAGACCATTCCGGTATGTGCCTGTTTTTTTCTCTCTCTAAACCACCTACCTATCTATCAATCTATCTACATATGAATCACATAAATATCGGGCGAGATCTCTACTAACCACCCCACCCAGGTGGTCTCGCGCGCGCAATCCAGATGATCACCGAGGCCAAAAAGGCCACCGGGCAAACGACTTCCACCCTGCAGGT
Organism: Aspergillus nanangensis; assembly: GCA_015844325.1. Taxonomy (NCBI): domain Eukaryota; kingdom Fungi; phylum Ascomycota; class Eurotiomycetes; order Eurotiales; family Aspergillaceae; genus Aspergillus; species Aspergillus nanangensis. The sequence goes on along the minus strand of VCAU01000010.1, from coordinate 116,631 downwards.
GGATCTGCATCCAGACCGTCCGGAGTATCGTGGGATCGGCTTCGCGGGCAATGTCATCTCCCTGCAGGCGGATCCGACGTTTGAGGAGCTCACGTCTGCCGGAGGGACGGTCGACCTGCATGACGAGGCGCATACGGTCCTCGATGACTTCTTCCTTGTCTCGGGGGAGATTCCTCGAAAGACGCCGTATGAGCTAGGAGCCAAGGGTGCGCTGCGGTATGATCCCCATGTTGAGGATTGGTACTCTGACGAGCTTATCAAGGATGAGCGGTTTCTTATGTGCAATTTGAAGGGTAGGTTGGGCATTTTATACTTCCTAAGCTTCCGAGGGGGAAGACATTGAGCTAACTGATGCGTTTGAAATAGATAAGGGGATTGTCGTGTTCACGGGATGTAGTCATGCAGGTGTGGTGAACTGCGCGCGGCATGCAGTTGGTCTTTTGGGAGGCTCGGTTCCCCTTCATGCGGTCGTGGGCGGCTTCCATCTGGCGCCTGCGGAGCCGTCGCAGGTGGAAAGTACTGTTCGGGATCTGAAGAAGTTGGACCCGGCTGTTCTGCTGCCGGGACATTGTTCGGGGTGGAGGGCCAAGTTTGCGATTGAGAATAGTATGCCGGGGACGTTGGTTCCTTGTACGGTAGGGGTCAAGATTGGGTTTTAGTTGATCCATTTGATAAGCCTCGTCGTGGCGTATCAGTTTTCAATGTTCTGAGGACGGTTTGTACATTCTGATATCCAGTAGGAAATGGTTGTTGAGAGAGGACGTAATCGAGGTATATCGTCGAGTTTCTACAAAACTGTCTGGTCATGCTTTGAGTCTACGATACAAATATTTTCAAGTGATATATATCAATCAATGTGATTGCTAGTGATGTAGGATGTTTTGTTCAATCGCCAACATATTCTCGTGTGTCAGTGTTTTAACCCTAGTAAAATTGTAGAGATATATATAGCTCCCACACGAATGTACCACAATCAGATCGAGATCTATAAGCCAGAACACCCTCATGCCAAATAGCAAGCCAAAAATCAAGGGGAAAGAATCTCATTGAAACATTACACATTTCTACCACATCCTACACAGCAACAGACCACCAACTCGCATATCTAACTGTATACATCCTACAGGAAACTACAACTACACTCCAGAGTACGTGGCATCCACCATATCAAAACAATCCTCAAAAGAGAGGAAGAATCCCTTCATAAACACCCAACTGGAACCCGTTCCTCAAACCCAGCCAATGGACTCCTCATCCCTCGCATTCCCACCCTCATACCACAAAGTCATCGATGTGGCAACCGCCAAGATCCCTTGTCACAACAAATATGCACCAGATTCAATCCAGTCATCACGGATAAGACAAAGAAACTTCTCGACCACCGATACAGACTTCAGTGTTCTTCTCTTCCAGACCCAAATCATATGATGTAATCTGAAATGTAAAGTCTGTCGTGTAACGCAATTGGCGTATCAAGGCTTGCCTTATCGTGCATGATTTTGTTGGTGTGTCATTTCCTTCTGTAGTATTATTGTTGTTGTATTGGGTACATTTCCCAACTGGGGGGTGAGTAGTCGAATTAGTTCCTTTTCCAAGGCTTCTTTCTTTCTGTCTTTCCTTCTTTTTTGTTATTCGAGGGTCTATAGTAATGACGATGACGACGACGACGACGATGGTGGGGAAAAAGACACAAAAATAGTATATATTCCCTGGCTAGACTAGGCATACTACAATCAACCCAACATGTATACAACCAACCACGAAGAAAAGTCATACTCTGTATAGCGTTCTACCTACCCAGGTTAGTACCTAGGTAGAACCCAAGACCCGATGATCCGTCGATCTCCCCGCAACAACCCCCCAAGAAACTATTCTTTCCCAATTCAATCCCACCAGGTTCCCGAAACAATCCGTGCAGGACAAGAAACTCAGTTTGTGCTACCAGTATGAGGCAGTGCAAGGTTTGCTTTTTTTTTTTTTTTTTTCCCTTCCCTCCCTTTCTTGCCAAGACAATAATAGAGAGAGGAATGCACGGCAGAGACTTGGCGGACAAGAAAGGGAGAAATAGAAACCCCGTTGTGGTTGGATGGGAGGGAGGGCTTATCTGGGAAAAGACTGTCAGACGTGCATGCATGATGTGCATCGGGAAAAGGGAGGAAAAAGGATTCGGTGCTATTGTCTTGTCGGTGGGTTATTATTTATTTTTGGGCTGGAATAAGACGTGGGGGGAGGGGTTCATTGTTATGAATGATTATTTAGAAGAGTAGTCATTGTGATTAGGGTTGATATAGGTTTTCCGTATTAGGGGTTCTGTATATACCTTGTAACTACATGTAAAGAATAAGGTAGGTATACCTACCTTACCTATGTAATTACCTTAGGTACTACGTAGGTAACTACCTACTTACTGTTTGCCAACGTATGTTCAATTTTGTCTTATTTTATTGCTCCTGTTGAGTTGTTGCGCTGGCAAAGTCGCGACAAGCAAAAACAAACCCATAATCAAGCACCTCAGATCCTCCAGACCAAGAAATGGCCCCTCCCCCCCTTTCTCCCTCTTCCCCCGAGAAAAGGGGATACGTGCATAATTGGCAGACATCCATCCGACACTGTCATTGGGAGAGAGAAAAAAAGGGATGAGAGAGAAGAAGTTGGCCAAGAGCCGAATCCCCTTACTGGCGTTGCGCATCAATTTGGCTTGGCAATCGTTCATTCCTCGGTGTTTTTTTCTTTTTTCTTTTTTCTAAAAAATATTTGAGTAGGTGGTATCGTATCACACTGTGGAATAGTAATTGTTATTATTAGTTATTAGTTATTGTCATCTTTTTGTAATCTGTCATCATCTCGGCATTGGCTTGGAAAACTTTCAAGATGGAATGTCTGTCCGACTTCTTCCATCTTCGTTGCCTGTCGGTTCTTGGCGTTCGTTCACAGCCTCTCTCCCTTCCCCTGATGGATGATGCATTGTCGATCACTAGGGACCCCTACTCAACGGATTGTGTCATTTCGCAAGTCGTGTTTTATTTTAGCGGTTTATCTCCAACACATCCAATTAGGAAGTCATTGAAAAGAATCCAATGGAGGGGGGGAGGCCCCATTCGTGATGTTGACAACACACTCACTCCATCTAAGCGATGATCCACGATCAGTGTTGCTACATATAGCATCATTGACATCATTTTGGGGGGGCTTTGTGTCGGCAGAAACGCCGTACCTTGCTGGCTAGGTAGCTAGCTAGATAGAGATCTACACCCCGAGGGGCAATAGTGTGTTGACGAACACGGCGATCGAACATCTAGTTAGTCCGATAGGACAGGACAGGATGTATCTCACACACTTGGGGCGATGATTTGGCGTCGACAGACCTTCCCTGGAAGGGAAATTGTACGTGGTAGGAGGGATCATGCAGAGTGCATGGTACATGTATATAGATGGATACATCTAAGATAACGAAACGGTGCGATTTATTAGGGTTCAAGCACAAGTTAGGAGAGACAACTATCATCCATGTGCCCTCTGGTTGATGGAGTTATTCTTCTGCCGAGTGTTGATGACCTCAGCTCACGTTATGCGTCTTGAGAGACTGCAACCCCCATGCAAGGAAGGAAGGGAGAAGGTCATTTCTACTGAGGGTTGTATTTCCACACCTTTCGGTGGTGGTGGTGATGATGATGATGTGGGGAGTCACTGATCCATGTAGATGATCCCTTGGCAAGAAGTTGGGATTATTTTAGGGGGTTAATACGGATATAGCCATGCATAATCGTAATTATAATCACATACAGTGGTAGATATTATCTTCCTGATTGAAATATCTCGACGAGAATAAATCACACAAATATACTGATAAGCAGCCAATAATTCCTTCATAATTTCCCTCTGAATTTTTAATCATTTCCAGCCTCGGCATGCATCCATAGTGAAGCGAAATTATACAAATTATTCGCATAGTATATGCCTTGGCACAAATAACCCCAAAGTTTGGTTCCCTGTTGTGTAGATGTCTCACCCTTCGCCTCATCTTTAAGAAATAAAATAATAAAGAATAAAAAAAAAAATAGGGTTAATTAAGCCCTACAACACACACAAACCAAACAGTCATTTTCTTCAGCAACATTTAACCATCGAAGCGATAGAAAAATTCTGGCACTCTCCGAACCATGGAACAATCCCCAACCTTGCGTCAGTCCAACCACGGAACGAAAGATGGAGCCAATGAAAGATGGAACCCAACCAAACTGACGACGGCAACGTGCCGATTCCCGTGTTTCTGTCCCCTTCTTCTTCTTCACTGGCCACCGCACCACACAACAGCCGATGTGACGCTCTGGGCCGACTGCGATTGTAGCCGACCCTCTCTCTTCTTTTCCATTCCAATTGCCATCCCGACGGAAACGTCAGAATCAGATAGATTGGGATTGCATTTATTGATTACCTACTGATGATGATGATCGGCCGGAGGTTTTTTATTTTATTTTATTTTCTTCGTTAATTGGGGTTTTTTTCCCCTCCCGGCCGATAACTTGAACTTAGGTACTCCGTAAGGATTACATATCTAAATCTACTTACCTGACCTAGCTAGGAAATTATGTAGTTTTTTTTTGGTTGGTAGAAAGTCTTAAATAAAACTCATGATGCCTTCATTATTCTTGCCATAAAAATGCCGTGTAGCCGTGTCCAGAACCCATCGACCAGCTATCTATTCTGTGTACGAGATAGGAATAGAGTGATGGATTGGGTGACGATGACCCAAGATCAGCAGAATAGTAATCAAAATGAGTACTACCACCAAGAAGTACTACTGCGACTCAGGAAAGTGCATAGACCGAACCGGGCGGACTCGGTCGGCGACAGGCCGAGGAATCGTACACAGAGAGAGAGAGAGGGAAAAATAAAAAGAATTTAAAAAAAATTAAAAATTAAAAGCTCGGACTTCATCGCGTGGGATGGCCAAATATTATTGGCGTCATATCTTGCATGTTCTGCCACGGTGGCATATCGTTAAATCTCTCATACTAACCAAGTCCACGTTAAGCGTATTTAGGAAATCTTTCGTGTGCGGGTTTGGGTTGGCGATGGAGATGCAAAGCCCCAGGAACACGAGAACGACGCGCAAATTGACTGGTTGCCGGGGAGCTACGACCCAAGCCAGAGCTAAACTGTTCTGGGGACTAGGGCTTTTGGGGTAACGTGTAGGGTAGTTTTAGTTAGGTTCAATTACCAAGTTCCCCCTTCGTTTTTACGAAGTTCCCTCAGCAGTTATCGTATCCTCAGGTAAAAAACTACACTAATCCGACTTACAACTAAACTAGATTGTTCGACTGACCCTCCCCCCCTCTCTTCCCCCCCCCTCATCTGGGGCATTCAACGAGAGAGCTCCTAGAGCTTGCTCCTCATTTTGGAGAGAACCTGTTCCTTTTCTCTTTCTTTCTGTTTCGGCCTTTTATTTTGTTCCCCTGCTCAATTGACCGGTAGATTGTAACAGAATTGATTCCCTTTCTTATGAAACCTAGGTACATCTTCCTCGATGCGCGTGGCACGTGTCAGAACGTGTCAGATATGGTAGCCAGCATAATATAAGAGACGGAGGATAATGGAAACTACATCCGCGGCAGAACGCAGCAGACGGACGTGCCGAAGCGGAATATTTGGCGCTATTCTCCCTGAGGGATAGATTGAGTAAAAGTAACGAACAATTCATCCAGAGCCAGAGTCAAAAGTAGTAGCAGCAGAAAATCCCTCACCAGATCCTCGATGAGACAGCTTGGCGACGGGCGATCGCCCGGTGGGGGATATTGGGGAGGGGATGTAGTTAGCGCATTAGCAATTTAGCATCGGTGAGTGGAATGGATTCGGCGTTAGTGAGCCCCATAGGTACCTTGACTACTGTGCTCACTACTGTAGGTACAAATGAGACTAGCCAAGGCTGGTGGATGGTTTTTTTTTTTTTCCCGTCCCCTTCTTTTTTCGGTTGTCGTTCTATCTTGGATAGACTCAGCAATTGTTACCGATTTTAGTTACTTATCCTCTAAGTGGGACGGTAAGTACCTATCTAGTAAGTAGTGATATTGGTAGGACACATATGGCCTGAGCCTCGGGGTGCATGAGTATACTTCAGACAAAAAAGAAGAAAACGCTGGAAGTAGATTTGTTTACTTGAAAAAGTGGTAAATTTCCCAATTCGGTATAGCAGAATTGCTAAATCGGGCAGGATTTCGCTCAGTTTCCCGAAGCGGTAAGCCCCTTAGTCAGATATCGGATCTAGCCGATTTGGGAATCTCGTTCCTAAGTTCCTTTTTTTTTTTTTTTTTTTTTACTATGGAGTACGTATTTTCTTACTGCCACTACCCAGCGTAGTTAAGGTCCCCATACAAAATAATCTATCTTCTCAGTAGTGGTAGTTACGAGTATTATTATTCACAACCATCCACCAAAAAAAAAAAAAAAAGGATCCCAACCGACTAATTTACCCGGTCATAAGGTGCACTTTACCCTAACCTCGTTAGACTCTTCAAACATATCTCCTCGGGCAAAGCGAACAATGACGTAGAAGCGGTTGTTTCCCTCCCCCGCCGCCGTCGCCCCGATCTACACCCTTTTCAGCAATACGGACAAGACTTTATTTTCGCCTCGTCAATAATATCCGCCGGCCGCCGCAGATGGCAATCCCCTCGGTGGCTCCCGACTTGTTGCTGTCAGATTGGTTGAGGGATTTGGAACGGGGCGTTGTGTGGATGGAATTTTTAAATTTGGGGGAGAGATAGAGAAAGAGAGGAGGGGGGAGGGTCTCGGAATGCACCTAAATCGTGCGTTCCATTCGACAGGACCTTCTAGAAAACGCCCAGAACGGGCGTCGAAAGCGGACGCGTGGGTTGACTGGTCGGTTCGAATGCGGCCGGGTGCGTGCGGTGCGGTGCTTGTGGGTGGCAATGGATGGGGGTGGGTGATGATATAGGTAACGTAAGGTAAGGTAGGAATAGGATGTCGCCGTAGGGCTCTTGGACGTGCATTAGTCTGGAGTAGGTACCTTAGTCTGTGAGATATAGTATCGATTGCTATTTACAACTCCACACACCGATATACGAAGTGAGGGATTTAATTTGGGGGGTTGAGTATATTCTGTGTAGGTTGTTGGTGTGTGCAATGGGTTTTCTTTTTTGGTAGACTCTCACTTGAGTTAGGAGGTACACTGAAGAGGATTGAGTTCGAGTTCGTATGGGTACGTATGCTTGATTGTTTGCTTTCTTTGGTGGCGTTGAAGTCATTCCAGGTCTTCTATTATACATCCATGTAGAGTATATAGTATGAATTATTCCTTGGTTGCTGGATTTATATGGATAATAATAGGTCCTAGGGTATGGTAGTCAATGATCGACCTCCTGACACGCCAACCTATAATCTCCTACACGGTAATCGCTGTTACAGAATGAATTATCAAACAAACAAAAAAAATTCGAAAACAAAAAAAAAAGTCTCCTAACTTTCCCTGGTCCAGGGTCTGGGTTTCAAGCAATTGACTTCGAACCACACAAACGGTCAAACAGACAGTTCCACGGGTCGCAGTGTGGGGAGAAGCATGGTTTTTCTTTATGGACACAACTCCTCCTCTCTGCAGTGGTTCCCCCACTTGATTCGGCCTAGAGGGGCCCAAGAGGCAACAACTTAAAATTCTAAATGTAAAGATTTATACCCGAGTCTCTATTACATTATATTGATGAAGGGTTTCGACATCAATATATGGAGGAGGCGAAATCCCTCTCCCCCGAGACCATGCCGGAGGCTGGGAGGGAAGTCTTGGCTGACGTGGGTTACATAACAGCGTATTTATTATTCCTATTATTCGATTTTTTTTTTGTTTCGCAGCCGGCAACGGTGAGAATCCCCCGGAATCTGATCGGGTGCGGGATTGATTGGTTTAGCGAGTGCACGGGGCTGCAGGAGGATGTAGCGTTGGATTCAGACTGGTTCGAGTCATGGCAAAGCAGAGTGGTAGGATTTCGTCTTGGGTGTTGTGGTTCTGGGCGAATTTGGAATCCCGTCTCACTCCTGATGGGGGGGGAATTGTTATTCGGGTTGTTGTATTGGAGGAGTTACGGTGTAAGTTTTTTTACTTTTCTTTTCCGGGTTGCGATTTTCTTATTATTATTCTCGTTATTTCTTCCCTAACTAACCTTGGAACTTATCAATTGGTAATCTTCTTTAGTCATTGTCATATAGATAGGTAGTTCGAATAATTAAGTTAAAAAGCCTACTCAGGAAAAAAAACCGATATACTCAGCCGCGTAAAGCGCCAGCAGCCCTAAGTAGTGGACGGAGTAACATCCCCGTCTAGGAAAAAGCCAAGCTACGCCTGCACTGTAGGTCAGGGAATCATCCGGAGCAAGAGTTGCACTTTAGTTCGACTCGGGCCTCTACTTTAAGTTCGCCTTTTATCGGGCGGAGGGCGAGACACGGCTTGTACCGTACGATACACACCTTTTCATCCCATCCCATCCCATCGTGGTCTGGGATTGTTTTTTCTTGTCGTTACTCCCGCACGGTGCCGTCCGACCGGAAATCTCAACACGAGAAATGCCCGGAAGGGATGAACCGTGTTGTTTGTATATTGTCAGATGCCCAGAGCATGGCGATGGGCTATTTTCTTGGAATCTGATAGTCGTCGGGGATAACTAACATGTGAGGGCGATAGGACGACAAATCCGGGGAGGGGAAGGATAATCCTCCGGTGGAAACTAATTTTTCCTTTTTTTTTTTTTCCCTTTCGATATAGTCCGATAGAAGGGGCCGAAAATCAGGTTCCGGCGCAGACAAAGAAAAGAAAGGAGTGGGAAAAAAAAAGGAATGACGACATTCCAGATCGGTCTATATGGTATCTTTGCTTTGTCTTTACCTCGTGTTCGTGCTCTATCTCCGCACGAGACAAGTATGTAATTAAGACCACGACAACAGGACATACGTCTTCTGAAGGCAATTGAACCTAAAACTCAATCAACTCTACATGTTCTCACCGCGGGTTGAGTTTCCAGCATCCGCCACCAAAAAAGCAACCCGCGCAGAAAGAACACGACTTGGCCATCGTAATCCAGACAAGCCTTCTGCGAGGCGAAGCTTGAGACAATCCAGTAACATGGACTTTCCCTGTCTCGTTGTTGATGTGATCGAGCAGATCGAATCAGATGGCAGCGCGCGGTGGATAAGTCCAAGTCAGCCGATCTGGGGTTACAGGATGATGATGGATGTGGATCAAAGCGAGAGGAAGAGAGGGAGAGGGAGAAAGACAAAACAAAAGTCAATGGATGATGCGTTACATGGGATCTGTCTGATCTGAAGTAAGTAACATGTGTATACATGCGCCCAACACAAGGACTGCTGCTCTCAGTCGCATTCCGGACTAACTTGTCTGGGGGTTCCCGTCTGATCGGCTTTGCCATTGTGATCATCATGACGACGAGGGCGTCTCTTTAGAGGGGTTACGATTAGTCGTACTTCTCCGGTTGGGTAGGGAGGTCAAGTATAATAATGGATAATTATAATTATAATTATTATTATCATTATTTATTATTATGTACTGCTATAATTATGAGCTTGCTGGCGCTGCACATGTCGGTCATTGACCAACCACCCACATTTTCCTTTACCTGTCAACCAGATGGTGTTGAAGGAAGGGGGGGGGGGGGGGGGGGGGGAAAACGAAATTATCGCAACGTGGGAGAACTCCCGTCTGTCGTACTCGTACCGTAAGTACGTACATACTCCATTATTATTGTGGGAATCTCTTCAGGTACAAGCTAACCTAGCTGGGTAGGTAGTTGTTGTTCTATCTCTCTGTGGGGATGTGCAGTAAAGGATAGAGTGAGAGGAATCGGAATAATAATAACAACAACAACAACAATCAACAACAATCAACACGTAGTAGTGAATTTGACAGGACTCGGACCCTACGATCATCGTGGTGAAATAACCGATGATGTGCGGGCTTCACCTGAGCTTCAGGGGAGGTAAAACAGCCCATTGATCATCGTCATCACTATTATTCAACCTCCTGAGGCCGGGCCGGCCAGCCAGATAAACAGACAGGCCATATCACCATACTCCAACTCATTATTATTATTAGTATTATTATTAGTCGGTATCCAGGAGGAGGGAGCTAGCTTCAGAATCAAGTAACCAGCTACGACTTTACTGGTAGGACTCTGTATAAGGCTATCCAACTAGCCGACGAAACAGGAGCTACTAGCTAGCTATGGATGCTAGACAGCGATGACAATAAGACTAATGAACTAAAGGACTGCTAAGAATAATAACTCAGACCAGGTCAAATGGAGAGTGATTGACTAGTTGCGGCGGGTTTGACCATTCACAAGAAATGACGCTTCTAGGATGGGGACGCTTGCTGGCTCTCCACGAGATAAGACGGGACGAAACTCAATCAGGGCCAAAGCGATGAGGGGTGTGATTGGCACGAAGGAATCAAATAGTAATAATATGGGAAGGAGGGGGGGGGAGAATCGGACAAGGAAGAGGAGCCAGTCGTCGGTCATAACGCCTTAGTAGGCGAGTTCAGAGAAAAAGAGATCGACTCTAGGTTGGAATCGGCCGTGGAGATAAGAGGTCAGGTGCGTCTGTGGAAGTGGAAGAGGAAAAACTGCATGTCAGGCTGGTGAGTAATATGGTCGATAATGAGGATTGTCCGGCCGATAACGAATCATCGGGTGGATGATGACATAAGAGGCTTTTTCTCTGCAGGTAATTTACGATGTGGTATTATGAACATACATTAGGCAATTAAAACTGTTATACTCCGGATTGAAGGTATTATTATTATACCTCTTCCTTGAGATTATGAAGGGAAAAAGTGAATAAGAGGAGAGAAAATGGTACAGCTAATTATGATGACTACATCAATTGATCATTTTTCATGATCCCTCTGATTCTTGTAGGTATTCCACCGGAAAAGGAGCAGACTCGGTATGGAAAGGCCTTCTAGCCCCTTGCGTTCCCGCTGAGCTCGTGGTTCTCCGATCGGGTAGGACGGCCGCTGATTGCCAGGGTTGGTGGTACGGGCAACCACTGGAATGCTCATCGGAACATTATCCTGCAAGAAGAAACATGTTGATGTGAATTACAGGACAATAATGTACGATGTAATTAGGAATGAGATTGAAAATTAAGAGTCAGATGTAGGGCTGGATCTCTCCATCTCTAGTATCCCCCCAGGTACGGGGACGGTATCCATATTTACCCTAATAATATCTGGTAGGTATATCTCCCTACCTAAATTGTTTACCTAGAGTCCCTTATAATAGTAAGAACAATTCTGGGAATCCAGACGACTGTTCATTCGCCAGACGGCATGCGCAAGGGAAACTCCAATATGGCTGAGAATTATGGGGAAAGTTCCCGACTGTCAAGACGATAAGACCGATAGTAGGGTCTTGTCATTTTCTTGTCCTACTGTAGGTCTCATTTTACGGACTGGTTCCAGCGATGTGATTTGAATTGTTTGGAGCAATGGCGTTTTTGTGTATTTTCTGGTTACCCTGATCCTTTTTTCCCTCGGGCTTGGACTCTTGTCACAGAAGGTGGATGGGCGAGAAAAATCGCGCATAGTGAAGGCGAGCAAAGAGATTGAACGATGGAAGGGAAAATTAACGAGGAGGGAGGAGTCCACCCGCACACGGCATCCAGTTCTAAACCATTCCCGTTGTTAGGTAGAAGATGAGGATGGTACGTACCCTGTACCTGAGTTACAACCTTTGGAACACAGGATGACTAAGGCATTCTGCGAGGCGTACTTCCAGCACAGGAGAAAAACGGGCAACCGGCCAGTTATCTGACAGGGAATTACCATCACGTACCACAAAAAGAGTGCAAGTGGAATAAGGAACGCAGTATTATACGGTACGACGTGGTAATTGGGGGAGAAGTACGGAGAAGTCTACCCCCATATTATTACCTATTAGCCATTATTCCTTATTACGGAGAAGTGCCTCACCGGGCAATTGCAATTGGGATTTTGGGGGGGTGGGTGGAGGAAGAGGGGGGCAAACTCGGCACAAGTCTGCCGATTATTCGAGTCTCAATATGGGTGGCATTATCATCACCATCATCATCGTCATCGATATTAGTCTTAGTATTATTATTATGATAATAATAATAGGTAATTAGCCAGGTGGATGGGACAAGGACAGAGATTTTTTTGGGGGAACTAGACTATATGGGGAAGGGGTTAAATGGGCTCCACCAAGAGAGAAAGAGAGTGGTTTGAGCATAAGGGAGATGCTGGAGAAGATGCAGAGAAGGAATTAAATTAGTCGGCCGTCCCGTTAAGCCAGAAAATTGTGTGTGTGTGTGGGAGGGCAAAAATACTGGGAAGGGGAAGAAAAAAGAAAAATTTAATAAAAAGAAAAAATAAATAAATAATGTAAATAAATAAATAAAATTCAAAAAATAAAAAAATAAAAAATTCAAAATTCAAAAAAGAAAACCAGGGGTCAAGAGCTAAACTCTTCTCGATCGAAAAAAAAAAAAAAAAGTGGCTACTGTTCCCGGCCACACCAACTTATTCCCTCCAGTCACTCGGAAAGGCAAATTGTGAAAAATTTTAAATAATAATTAAAAAAGAAAAGAAAAAAAGAAAAGTGGGCTTACGCACAGGGAAGGTCGCCCGTTGGAGCTTAGGATGAGAGAATAATAATAATTTTCTACATGTTTGTTCCCAGGTCCCATGCAAATCAGTCGCCGTCCACCCCAATTCCTACTCCACCCCCCAAAACATATTAAAGACCTACATTCTCCCACCCCTCGTCGTTCTTTCCCCCTCCTCTCTCTCTCTCTCTTTTCTTTCTTTCTACTCATAGGAATTCCGACTCTTGCCATTCCTTGCCATTCTTTGTTTGCACATCCGCCTCATATCGTTGGGTCCTTGAAGGCTTTGTGAGCCGGTAGCAACAATGGCGGAGCGGAGAATCTCCTATGCTCCCGACGTGGAGAATGGTGACCATTCTCGTGCCCCTGATGTCAATGATGGTGCTCCTCTCGACGAATATAGCGCTTTGAACCGCTATATCTCTACTGCTCGCGACACCCGCCGTGGTTCCGTCTCTTCTGTTGGCGCCAGATCCGCCAAGCAGGAGGGCAAGAAGCCCTGGTATGCTTTCTGGAAGAAGGGTGGCGAGGGCGTTGACTCTGCCTTCGTCGCTCCTGAGGATTGGGTTGACACCGACATGCGCACCGGTCTGCGCGCTGCCGACATCGAACCCCGTCGCAAGCGTGCTGGTTGGAACGAACTGACCACCGAGAAGACCAACTTCTTCGTGCAATTCATTGGTTACTTCCGTGGTCCCATTCTTTATGGTGAGTTCTTCCCACGATTAATTCAGCCACAATAATACGGATGACTAACGACGATTCCCCCCATAGTCATGGAACTCGCCGTCCTCTTGGCTGCTGGTCTGCGTGATTGGATTGATTTCGGTGTCATTATTGGTATTCTGATGCTTAACGCTGTTGTCGGTTGGTACCAGGAGAAGCAGGCTGCCGATGTCGTCGCTTCTCTTAAGGGTGATATTGCTATGAAGGCTATTGTTGTCCGTGATGGTCAGGAGCAGGAGATCCTTGCTCGTGAGCTCGTTACTGGTGATATTGTAAGTTCCTGTCGCTGACATTGATGGGGTTTAATGCCGATTTACTAACCAATTCTTCCCCCCCTGAATAGGTCGTTATTGAGGAAGGTACCGTTGTGCCTGCTGATATCCGCCTGATCTGTGATTACGATAAGCCCGAGGGATACGAGACCTACAAGGAGTACCTCGCCACTGCCAACGATGACACCCTCAAGGAGAAGGAGGATGAGGACGATGATGATGATACTGGTGGCATGGAGGCTCGTCTTGGTGTCTCTCTGACCGCCGTTGATCAGTCCGCTATCACTGGTGAATCTCTCGCTGTCGACAAGTACATGGCCGATACCTGTTACTACACTACTGGTTGTAAGCGTGGCAAGGCTTACGCTGTTGTCACTGCTACTGCCCAACAGTCTTTCGTCGGTAAGACCGCTGCTCTCGTCCAGGGTGCCAACGACACTGGTCACTTCAAGGCTGTCATGGACAACATCGGTACTTCGCTCCTCGTTCTCGTCATGTTCTGGATTGTCGCCGCCTGGATCGGTGGTTTCTACCGTCATCTGAAGATCGCTACCCCCGAGGACTCTGACAACACCCTGCTCCACTACACCCTGATTCTCCTGATCATCGGTGTGCCCGTCGGTCTTCCCGTTGTCACCACCACTACCCTCGCTGTCGGTGCCGCCTACCTCGCCGAGCAGAAGGCTATCGTCCAGAAGCTTACTGCCATCGAGTCCCTGGCTGGTGTTGATATCCTGTGTTCTGACAAGACCGGTACCCTCACCGCTAACCAGCTTTCCATCCGTGAGCCCTACGTCAACGAGGGTGTCGACATCAACTGGATGATGGCCGTCGCCGCTATTGCCTCCAACCACAATGTCAAGAACCTCGACCCCATTGACAAGGTCACCATTCTTACTCTCCGCCGCTACCCCAAGGCCCGCGAAATTCTCGCTCGTAACTGGATTACCGAGAAATACACTCCTTTTGATCCTGTCTCCAAGCGTATTACCACCATCTGCACTTGCGATGGTGTCCGTTATGTCTGCGCCAAGGGTGCCCCCAAGGCCATCCTTAACATGTCCGAGTGCTCTGAGGCCGAGGCCCAGCTCTTCCGTGACAAGGCTACTGAGTTCGCTCGTCGTGGTTTCCGTTCCCTCGGTGTTGCCGTCCAGAAGGAGGGCGAGCCGTGGCAGCTTCTGGGCATGTACCCCATGTTCGATCCCCCTCGTGAGGATACTGCCCACACCATCGCTGAGGCTCAGCACCTTGGTCTGTCCGTTAAGATGCTTACTGGTGATGCCATTGCCATTGCCAAGGAAACTTGCAAGATGCTTGCCCTCTCTACCAAGGTCTACGACTCCGAGCGTCTGATCCACGGTGGTCTTGCTGGCTCTGCCCAGTACGACCTCGTCGAGAAGGCTGATGGTTTCGCTGAGGTGTTCCCCGAGCACAAGTACCAGGTCGTCGAGATGCTTCAGCAGCGTGGTCATTTGACTGCCATGACTGGTGATGGTGTCAACGACGCTCCCTCTCTCAAGAAGGCTGATTGCGGTATCGCTGTCGAGGGTTCCACCGAGGCTGCCCAGGCTGCTGCCGATATCGTTTTCCTTGCCCCCGGTCTCTCCACCATTGTCGATGCCATCAAGCTTGCTCGTCAGATCTTCCAGCGTATGAAGGCCTACATTCAGTACCGTATCGCTCTGTGTCTCCATCTTGAGATTTACCTCGTCACCTCCATGATCATCATCAACGAGACCATTCGCGCTGATCTGATTGTCTTCATCGCCCTCTTCGCCGATTTGGCCACCATTGCCGTCGCTTACGATAACGCTCACTACGAAGCCCGCCCCGTCGAGTGGCAGCTGCCCAAGATCTGGGTGATCTCTGTCATCCTTGGTATCCTCCTTGCCGCCGCCACCTGGATCATCCGTGCCTCCCTGTTCATGTCCAACGGTGGTATCATCCAGAACTTCGGTTCTCCCCAGGAGATCCTCTTCCTTGAGGTGTCCCTGACTGAGAACTGGCTTATCTTCGTCACCCGTGGTGGTAAGACCTGGCCCTCGTGGCAGCTGGTTGGTGCCATCTTCGTTGTCGATGTCATCGCCACCCTGTTCTGTGTCTTCGGCTGGCTCTCCGGCGAGTACACCCAGACCAGCCCTCCCTCCAAGGCTGAGTTCTCCGTCAACGGTGATGTCGATATCGTCACTGTCGTTGTCATCTGGGCCTACTCGATTGGTGTCACCATCATCATCGCTGTGGTGTACTACCTCCTTACCATCATCCCCGCCCTTGACAACCTTGGCCGCAAGAACCGCTCCAAGGCCGATACCAAGCTGGAGAACCTCCTCACCTCGCTCTCCAAGCTCGCTCTCGAGCACGAGGTTGATGAGACCGGCAAGGGCCGCTACACTCTTGGTGCTAAGGCCGTCGAAGTGGAGGAGGATGAGTAAACGCTTGTTACGCTCATTTCCTTATAATTTTCCTTTTCATATCTGGATATCACTTGCGCATACATGCATGAGCTGGCTTCCAGCTAATCCTTTTTTACCCGTATTATAGACTTTTTTTTTTTCTTTATTACCTTGTCTCTTTCTCATCTGTTGATAGAGTCAATTTCTTTTCTCTTTACATGTATGTATGTCATTAATAGTGGTAAAATAGTCAAATCAAGGGTTCAATTCAAAAAAAAAAAAATCTCTTCCATTGTTTCCACATTGGTTCTATCCTTTGCGTTTACGTATCCATGGTTCCGTCGAAGCCCCTGAATCAAAATAAAAATGGGGCCACTAACGATTCAGGCAGTCGGAGGTCGCCCGATTGGAAATGCCGAGGTTGACTTGTTTGTTGTTGTTTGTCTGCAAGTGGATCGCTCCACTCCATTATTGGCATGATGAGGATACCTACTCACCATATCTTCTTCTTGTTGACATGCCACTTTTGTCTCACTCACCCATTTTTCTCTTCTGCTCGTCTGACCCGTTTGATCCACTGACAATGAGATCATTCGAATTATAAATGGATGCTTCCCTCCCCTGACCTCGGCTCACCTTCGCATTTCTTCTTGTCATGCCGAATCTGGCCAGGGATCAAAAACCCTCTAAGCCAAGGCGAGAGTTTGGGATGATTCCAATTTGATGGCTGAATCGGAAACTCCAAAGTAAAAACTCTCAGATCACTTACGTCCTATGATAAACCCGTTGTGCCGTGTCCTACCATGGCATCTGGAGACCCCGACAGGTGGAAAGCAATTCTCCGCAGTCTATCCTTGCAATTTCTCCGTCTGTTCGTGTCTGGAGTAATTCCTTTGGACTGAACCATGACATGAAAGAAGAAGTTGACGATGTCGCGAAATGAACATCGACCAAGCCGTCTCTGGATTGTCTCCGCAATATCCTTGTGGTTTAGTTAGGGTGTCTCTCCGGAGTAGATTCTCCGTCGCAATGCAGTTCTCTATAAAATAAGCCATCAAGCACTTTCCCCTTCTATAACCAAGGAAACCAAGAAATAAATCAAGGAAAAAACCCAAAAAAACAAGCATCAAGATGAAACCCAGCCTACTTCTAAGCTCTCTCCTCACCATCCCCGTCGTACTGGCATCCCCATCCCCATTCCCATCCCGAAGATCCTGCCAAACGCATCAACTGTGCCCTAAAAACACCCTCATTGTCTCCTCTAACACCCACCCTGCCGCCAACTTCTCCTCCATCCAAGCGGCCATCGCCTCTCTCCCTGCCGACAACTCCACTCAAACCATCCTCATTCTCCCCGGCCTATACCACGAACAATTGAACATCACGCGAGCCGGCCCCGTCACCCTCCTGGGCCAGACCGACCACCTCACCGACCCGACCAAAAACAAAGTCACCATCACCTGGGCCCAAGCCAACCATGACAACACCGGCAAAGACGTCGACAATGTCTTTTCCAGCGTGCTGACCGTCGCCCCAACCCTTGAATCCAGCTACACGGGTTCGGGTCCCACGGGATACCCTGTGCCGGACGATACGCCCTTCGGCAACGTCAACTTCAGAGCATATAATATTGACTTCCGCAATACCTGGGCCGAATATTCCGATGGGCCGGCCCATGCTTTGAGCTTCAGCCGGAGTAACGGCGGGTTTTATCATTGTGGATTTTATTCGTATCAGGATACTGTAAATCTTCCCTCCCTCCCTCCCTACCTACCTACGTAGATATCAAAATCCAAAAACAAACTAACGCCCCTTTGAAAAAAAAAAAAAGGTCTACATCGGCAAACTCGCCAACGCCTACATCTACAACTCCATCATCGCGGGCCAAACCGACTTCATCTACGGCTTCGGCACCGCCTGGATCCAATCCAGCCAACTGCTCCTCCGCTCGTGTGGCGGCGGCATCACCGCCTGGAAAGGCACCAACACAACCTTCCCCAACGCCTACGGCGTTTACATCGTCGACTCGACGGTGCGCGCAGCCAACGCGACCATCGCGCCCTCCATCGTGGGCCAATGCGCCCTCGGCCGGCCGTGGAACAGTCTGCATCGGTCGATCTTTGCGCGCACCTATGAGGACGCCTCCGTCGCGCCGGCTGGCTATGTCGACTGGATGGTGGATGGGGTGAGTCGGTTGACGAATCAGACGTTGATGGCGGAGTATCGGGCGTTTGGGCCGGGATTTGATGCGGAGGGAAGGGTGGAAGGGGGGGTGGGGGTGGTGTTGGGGGAGAGGGGGTTTGGGAGGTTCGATTCTCCCGGGAAGGTGTTTATGACGCCCGAGGGGGAGAGGGGGGATGTGCGGTGGGTGGATTGGGAGACTGTTAGGGGGGGTTAGATAGGGGTACTGGGATTGTTTTTATTGTTGAGGATTATTGGGATTGGGAATTGGGAATTAGGGTAAGGTTTGGGTTGGTTTTGATTTGACTTGGTATCTTGTAGATGAACAGCTTCATCTATAGCATCTCTTTCCCACTTCAGGTATCGTAGTCGATTGGTAGTTGTGGATCAAACGTCCCCCGTTCACCAAAGAATTACCTGTTAGTTCTTTTAAGAACTAGTTTAAAACCAATGCATCCTACACATTGGTAATTTTAGCATCTCGTGCCTTGCTAAGACGGACGGGCGTTCATTTTCTCATATGACCTCCAGTGGAAGTTGTGGCAACACCCCTTTTGATATAGAGCGTCGAACACTTGATATTCCACCTCATGGGGGCCAGATAAAATGCCTAGTACTCCGTGAATAGCTCAATGTCTTTCAGACCGACAGATCCCCTATGTCTTGCGCTTTCGCTTGCTTCGAATATAACACCAACAGATTGGCGACGAGCTTCTCGATCTCGAAAGGTTAAGGCGGCATCTGAAAACTTCTCCCATGCTGTATCAAGGTTCTCGCTCAGGAAAGCCAGTCTGACTGTCGGATGATTCTGGACCTCACATCTTATAAATGGTATCCTTGGGTTGGTATGCGGATCTCCCCATGTTAGAACTCCGACAGAAATAGGTTATTGTTGAAGCTCATGGAATGAAACGATTGATTGACTGATGAAGATGACTCAAGGTGATGATCATGGGCAAAACAAAGCGATATCACATGGCTAAGCTGATTATTCTGTCAACAGTGACGACCAACGCTCTGGAGAGCAGGATCACCATCACATCAAATCGTTTCATGGTAGTTTGATATAAATCTGAAGGTCGGTTTGAAATCCTTCATATACCGTGTGCTGGGATGGAGACAGTTCGATCCATGATAATGAACCATGTCTAAGGTTCTTCGAAGGATGATGATCTCCAGAAAGAGACTTATTGGAAATAGTAATGACTGATTCCACCTGATTGCTCTCGAGAGTTTCTGAATCTGTACGAATATCCTTAGGTTCCTTATAGAAACAATTTGGTTCGCAGAGATTGATCTCCTCTGGACTGAGATGGGTTGTTGATACCCATTCCGGAAGAATTTGAGACATTTTGAATATGTCTCAACAATTTCAAATTAATTTTATTAAATGGTCATAATTAGAAATTCAAAATTTATAAGAATAAAAAACTTACCTGAGAGATTCTCTGAGATATATGCAAAGAAGAAGAATTTCATGGTCAAGAGCGGTGGTACTGACCAGTGCCGGGCATTCAATAGGTAGAGCTTTGACAATAGTAGGATGGCACTGCGTCAGCCCGATAATATTTGTTTTCTGGTCAGCAACGCGGAAGCCGCCGTCTGAATTGGAGCCTGGGCCATTTCTGACCACCGAGGTGCAGGCCCTAGGATAGTTGCATACCGGTCTTCAGGTTCTCCCCTGACCATTCTGCACGGAACACGCCTGGAATTCTGCCGCGAGAAGTGCCTTGGTCCCCTCAACAGGACGGTACATCCGCGATAGAGACGAAACGGCCTGTCCATCGCTGGCCAAATAGCCACAATTACACGATGATTATGAGAAAAAGCTTGGATGCCTGTTTTATCACAAACATTGTGATGCGTGGTACCACACCTTGGGTCATTCTCGGAGATATGACAATTCTCGCATTCGATGTCCATTCTAGCTTCTCGTAAGCCTTGGAGCAGGGAAAGGTTCAGCAATCGCTCCACCTCCTCAGGAGTGCGGAGACGATTCTCTCTTAGATAAAATTTGGCGCAGGATCTACACAGGTGTTTCCCTGGAAAATCCTCAAGCACGACGAAGGTACCATTTCTAATGCGTTCCTCGCCTTCAGCTGTCAACCTGTATAATCCTGCGAATTGTGATTCCAGCCTTCCACAGGAGTAACAGGTTGCATCACTACAGTACATCCTTGAGCCCTTAGGACTTTGTCTTCTTGAGTTGCCTCCGCTTGGATCGCAGTTGCGGTGTCCTCCAAGTACTTGCGCTCCACACCTGAGGGCTGGTTCCTTTCGTGGCCGGAAAGAAGTCGGCAGATTATGGACCGGAAAGGCCCGACTCTGGGAATGTCCACCTCCAAGATGGTAATGGTTTCTGGGACGGTGTTGGGGAGACCGCGGCGAACATTGAGGTGATCATGATACTCACGGAGAGCTACCTGATCATAAAAAGCAATTAGCGAACCCATACCGAAAAGGAACAGGAACAAGAAAACAAACCGCTTTGGTTTTCTTGGAGTCAGTTAGGCGATGCTCCTTCCTGTGAGCCATCTCAGCATTATCAAATGCCTTGGCCAGTCCTAGGATCGCCGCCGAAACGGGTTCCAAAACCGCAGGATCCATATCCACATCGTTGTCCTCATTTTCGTCAAGGGTGCCCTGGACGCGTACAAAAAAGAAAGTCCGACAAGTCTCAATGGCCACACTGAGTTCTTTCGCGTTTCCCAGCATGCCAGCAGATGCCTATATTGCCATGATTAGTCTGATGAAACCCTACCGAACCAGAAAGGAAACATACCGGTGAACACAAGGATTTCCGTGCCGAACACTGATGGCACAACACAGATGAATCGACCTTAAGCCAGCCCCCACTCGCTGGGGTCCGATCAATTGCTGGAGACCTTGGTTAGATGCTGGTATATCTCCAGTAGGATCGCTTCTCCACCGGGGGCGTCATTCCTCGCATCAATGCCAGGAATAGGAATCCCTGGCTTTCGAAACCTGTCCCTGTATCTGGCATTTAGCCTCTCTTTGAGGCCTTCGTATACAACCTCTCCAGAGGCAGGGAATTTGGCAAACGCAGCAACGGTTCCGCCCCCTGGTGTAGACCCCATGGGATCGAACCTGGAAAGGACAGACAAACTGTCCTTGTAGGGCTTCAGCTACTAAAACGTTTCTGACTGTCTCCTGTAACAAATAGGCGTCATGGACGTGCAGGATGAATCTGCCATCCAAGGCCCTCAGTACTAAGCCATCAAGTTAACCACTACCTAATGAATGCAGCCTTCATGTTGTATCCAATGAGTAGTTATTCATCGGATTTGCTCTGTTCAATGCACCATGCATGGTTCTTGGAGGTGGCGCCATTTGGAGAGGGTTTCATAGGAAACATCGAATGCTCCAACTGCAACCCTCTCAGCCAGGCATTAATTACAGTCAGGGGGATGTCGCAGTCTTCCCTTCGAAGTCGGCATCTTTTTTTTTTCTGCGTGGCCTTCTTGCCCCCATGGTAAGCAAGGTAACGGTTTCCTTGCTGCTCTCATGATAGGAACCTAGTTCGGGCCGAAGTCCCCTAATTCGATCTAGATGAAGCTAATTAAATTAGATGCCTCGGGATGATCCCGTAGCATCTGATTGCCTCTTCAGGTTGGAGATAGATAGACCGAGGCCACACTCCAGTGGTTGGAAGAAGAGGGAAGAAATGTTAGTAGTAGAATTAGTAGTGGTCGAAGAAGAGGAAGAAGAAGAAGAAGAAGAAAGAAAAGGAAAAAGAATAAGAAAAAGGAAAAAAAAAAAAGAATAAGGAAGTGAAGATTTCTCCAGGTGATTTGGCAAGCCCTAAAGACACCAACCAAGAAATGCGATGCGGGGAAGAATTCATGTCGATCATTTAATTCCTTCACCAACAATCCTTGCTTTCACTCTTCTTTCTTACTTTCTTCCCTTTTCTTCTTTCATATAATCTTGTGTCTTTCCTTTACAAACAACATAATTCCCTCTTTTGATTGTTTCTTCCCGTTTGTTTCCTTCACCGTTTACTCTATAACCTAACCTGTGAATCATAAACCAGTCCACCCGTCATGCGCCTCTTCGTGGGGCTCTTTTCCCTCCCCCTAATCCTCCTTCTCCTCCTCAATGCCTCCGTCGTCTCGGCCAAGATCGGTCCCTCCTGCCTCAAAGTGGTGCTCGCACTTGCCGGCCGACCAAGCGAGCTCTTCGAGAAGTTCCAGCGTGAGATCTGCGACCAGGGCTGCCAACCGACGGTGCCTCACTGGGATCTCTGGACCCGCAACAACACCTTCGTGCCCGCCGTCCGCAACATGATGAAGCGACTGGATGCCCCTCGCCAGGAAGACGTCATGCTGAAACTCGGCGACGACGCCGCCGATATCATTAAGAGTCGCTGCGGGCCTAAACTGCAAGGGCGCGACATCTGCTCGGACGATGAGACCCTGGCGGCATTCGGAAATTGCTTCAAGACGAACTTTCTACGGGCGGCGATGAAGAATCTGCCCTCATTGCTACCGTTGGTATCCGAGGAGGTCTGTCGCGAACAACATGAATGGCTGCAGAAGGATCAGCTGTGGGATGAGATCATCCCCAACAATATGCGCGCATATGCCAGTGTGTGTAAGACGTTGGGGGATGGGGTGCAGGTGATGGATGGGATGATGTATGAGCAGATGTAAATAAACTTAAGGTATATTTAATGTATATATTATATGCTGAATTTAAATAAGTAACTCGGAAATAAGCATTGTCAATAGAGACGGTGTACTCAGGATCACTTCCCTTAAAGGCGCATTCAAGGATTTCCGAGGCTGCACATTCCCTTTCCTTTTGCCTCCTGCATTGTTTGTGCTTTGGCAAGGGGGAGAATTTGTGGTCAGTTATGTAGGTGGTCGGGCAAGAATGTAGTTATAGTCCGATTCTTTATTAAGGTACTTGTTTAAATTTTATGCATTGGGCGGAAAGGTTGTAGATATCTATTATGCTACAATCAAAATGGAGAATGAAGGGTTTACAAGGAGAATATCTGAAGACCCCCTAAAACCTCCAAAGGAATGTGATGTCTAAACATTCCCGGAGTTCTTTTGGTTATTTATTCTCCCCGATCCTTCCAACTGATTTAGAGCAGCAGTTTCTTTATCGTGGTCCTAACTGTTGGCTCCAACTTTCCAGAATGCGCGCAGGCATCTTGCTGGCGACAACCAGCATTCTGGCTATCACCTCCAGCGCTACCTACGATATCTCCCCCGAGACCTTTGAGGGTTCTTACAAGGTGAGAGTTGGTCGATAGCATTCGAATGATTACAGTCTGACTTTTTATTTTTTATTTTTTTTTATTTTTAAAGGATCTTGGCCTTCCCACCATCTATGATCTTGCTAGCACGCAGTTGGGGAATCTCAACGGTTCCCGGGCGACTAATTCTTGGATTACTGGCACCAACGGGGAGCAGTATTTTATCACAACGCTGTATACGAGTTATGGCATGGACGGTGTCCAAGATGTCTTCCGTGGGTCGATTCTCGAGTTAACTAGCATGGAATACCACTACACTTTTCAAGCCGGGAAGGGATCGAATCAAGTTGACCCTGCAGGGCGTTTCAAGGTCGGGTTAAACGACGGTTGGTTTGAAGCGATTTCTGAGGATAACTACGGCATCATGGGAGTCCACAGCTTGGATGCGAATGCTACATTCAATCTCACCTACCATGCAACGTCCAAACCACTGATCAATGGCGGAACGGGGGTTGTGATGTTTGGGGGCAGCGAAATGGGGGAATGGGCCCTACCTGCCTGTAAGACCGAGGGCTTTCTCGTCGTCAACGGAGAGCAAGTTACGGTTGATCCAGCGCATTCATTGACATGGTACGATCGCGGGTTGGGCACCGGTGGCTTCACCAATTGGACCTGGTATGGGCTTCTAATGCCCCAGACAGGCGACATGATCAGCCTCTGGGCAGGGGATACCCAGGAGGTCGAGACTTCTCAACGGTTTGCTTCTATTCGCAGCGCCAGCGGCGGTCAGACAGTATGCGGCGCGACATTCACTCCGGATTTCAGCCACGTCTGGCCTGGTGCCGCAGGCAAATCCTTTCCTCTTGCTTGGACTGTCCAGATCCCCTGTGTTGACGCGGACTTCAAGGTTGAGGCTGTCACGGAAAATCAGCTAAACCTGGGATCGATACCTTCGTACGACCCCCAAATATATATTGGATTTGTAACGGTCTCTGGCAAGTTTAAGGGAAGGCGGGCTGAAGGATACGGTGCGGTTGGAGTCGACTAGGGCTATGTTTGAAGGGAGGATTCGTTTCTATACAGGCCGAAATATCGTTTATCTCGGAGATCTTTTAATATCAAGTATCGTTAATTGAATTAATTATAGAGCAAAATAGATAGTAGTTGAATCACTAAAGTGGCGGGCTAGAAAATCAAGTACGTATGCATGTATAGGTACATATTTAAGATTAAAGAAAGAAATCGGAGAATCCGCGGAAGTCCCAAAGCGGAAAGTCGTCAGCATCTCTCCAACTTCTTCCATCTTCATCTCTCCCATTCTCCTCAACACATCCACAATCTCTCCCTCTCTCTTTCTCCCCTCCCACCCACTCTTTAATATTATTACTTACCATCATGTTACTACTCATCTAAATCAATCTAAATCGATCCATCGTTATTCTATGCGACTGGACTAGAATCATGGCGTCGGTGACGTCGTTCGCCCGCTCCTGGCGGTGCTTCTCGTCTTTAACATCATCCTCATCATCTACTACCACCACCTCCTCGCTGCTTACTCCACAACTGCGACCCCATATCTCTCCTCGTCATTTCCCTCGCCTAGCTCGATATGTCCACCCTGGCGAATTCCAACCCTTTGTACCGCCGTCCCCCAGCTCTCTGGGCAAACCCACCCCCGCAAAGACGTACCACCGTACCCGCAAATGGCTCCGACGATTCGTCTACCTCTCCCTCGCCACCGGCGTTATCTATACCCTCGACTCTCAGTTCTACGCTTCTTCTCTGACCCGAACCGCTCGCACCTTCTCGCTCGGTCTCCTCGTCGCCCTCGACTACAAGATTAATTTCCGCCCGAACCCTCCCCTCGCTGGCTCCATCGCCGATGTCCACACCCGTAACGCCGAGCGCCTGTCAGATCTCCTGCGCCATAATGGTGGTTTGTACTTGAAGATAGGCCAGGCGATCGCCATGCAGTCGGCGATCTTACCCCCGGAATTCCAGAAGATGTTCTCGCGCATGTTCGACGATGCCCCACAGAATGGCTGGGCCGACGTGGAAAAGGTCATCCGTGAGGACTTCGGAAAGTCCCCCGAGGAGGTTTTCGGGGTGTCTTTTACAGGCGACAAGACCAAAGGTGTCATGGAGCGACATGCCCGGGCGAGCGCCAGCGTCGCCCAGGTGCATTGGGCTCGGCTCACGGACGGCCGCGAGATCGCGATCAAGATCCAGAAGCGCGAGATCGCACAGCAGATTCAATGGGATCTATGGGCTTTCAAAGTCGTCACCTGGATCTACAGCAAAGTCTTTGACATCCCGTTCTATTCGCTCGTGCCCTACATCAATGAGCGCTTGTACCTCGAGACCGATTTCCAAAACGAAGCCCAGAACTCCGAAACCATGAAGCGTCTCGTCGCCGGCGAATCTCGTCTCCGCGACCGCGTCTATATCCCCAAAGTCTACCACGAACTGAGCTCCAGGCGTGTCATGACCGCTGAGTGGATCGAGGGCGTCCGCCTGTGGGATAAGGACGCCATAACCCGCGGCTGGCGTGGCGGCTGGCGCCAGGGAAGCCCTGGCTGTCACGGCACTCCATTAGACTCCCCCCAAAATAGTCCACCCACTAAGAATAACCTTGCCCGCAAATCAAACCCGGGCAACATTAAGCCCGAGCGCGACGGCTGGCGCGGCTGGAACGGCCGTGGCGGGCTAGGCCTCTCCCTCAAAGAAGTCATGACCACCATGGTCGATCTATTTTCTGCACAGATGTTCCTCTGGGGGTTTTTACACTGTGACCCACATCCAGGAAACATCTTCGTGCGTCGCAAGCCTTCTGGTCAGCCAGAGCTGGTGCTCATCGATCACGGACTGTACATCCACATGGACCCGGACTTCCGGCACCAGTACGCGCGCTTTTGGAAGAGCCTTCTCACCTTCGACAACAAAGCTCTCGGCGAGATCGTCCGCGGCTGGGGCGTCAATAATCCGGACATCTTTGCCTCCATTACCTTGATGCGCCCCTACCAGGGCGGCAACCTATCTACCCAGCAACACCTCGAGGGGTTGAGCCGCGTCGAGCGCAACCAGCGCCATTATGAAATGCAGCAGGCCGCCCGCAAAGGCATCCGCGAAATCCTCGGCGATGAAACAAAGTGGCCCAAGCAACTTATCTTCCTCGGGCGCAATTTGCGCATCGTTCAGGCCAACAACCAATTTCTAGGCTCGCCGGTCAATCGCGTCAAGATCACGGGCATGTGGGCATCGCGTGCACTCGTGGAATCGCCCGATCTGCCGTTCGGGGAAAAGATGCGAAACTTGGGTCGGCATATCCTCTTCCGCGTGGTGTTATTTACGAGCGACATATTCTTTTATTTTACCAAGGTGCGCCAATTTTTGCGGCTTGGCGGGGGCATGGAGGATGAGATTGAGGCCCAGATGCAAAACATGGCGAAGGATATGGGGGTGGAGTTGAATCAGAATGTGTTTGAGGGATAGGCAAAGGATTTTCTAGACTTCCGGTCTTGTATATTATCGACAGTATACATTCGTAGATTATAGATCTCAACTCTTTCCTTTTTATCTAGATATATGAAACACAACTCTTTCCTCCCTCCCCCTTCTTTCTTTCACGAACATGGAATTGATGCATTGTATGCGGGTATTGATTGATTATATTGGATTGAGTAGTTCGTTAGAATCATTATCGTAAGAAAAAAAAAAAAAAAAAATCCACTCGCTAAGTGAGACAAATCCCGCTAAGAGAAGACGGACATGCATGAGATATAGGTGCCGAAAAAAAAAATAGACAAACGACCCCAAGAAGAAAGGTATATAAAGATATCACGGATCCCACTCCGAAAACCCGAGAGGCCTCCATTCCTGACCTGGGTATGCGGTGCTCGACATGGTAATTTCCTCACCGGAGTCATCTTCCCGTCGCACGGGGAGTTCGACCGGCGCATCGATATTGTTGAGTGAGCGGCCATGACCACGAGTTGGGTGTTGATTGTATTGCTGCTGCTGTTGGGAGGTAACTTCCCGCGGGGGTCTCGATGGGGACGCGGAGGATTTCTCGTCCGAGAGAGCCGGCGGGTGCGGATGATTCTCCCCGTCTTCCTCGTAGGTGGGGAGACGATCCTCGTCTTGAGAAGGGAGAGCGCCGGCGGTGGTATGGCGTCGGCAGGTCGCGAAGGTACCGGCCTCGTCGTCTAGGCCGGGAAGACTCAGCTTCCACGGTCGTTCTTGGTCGCCGATGCGGCTGAGACGCGGGTTGGACGAGCGGAAGGTGCCGAGGATGTGGGCTGGGTCGGTGACATCGGTGCTGGGGATGTGTTTTTCGTTGGGACGAGGGGCGAATGCCTTCGGGCTGCGGGAGCGGAGGTGGAGGTCTTCGGCGTAGCTGCAATCCTGGCTTCGGCCGCGGGAGGGAGGAGTGCGGGGTACGGGGGAAGGTACAGGGGAAGTCAAATGAGTGGTGTTGTATTGTTGTTGTTGGAGAGGTGGTGGGACGAATCGCGGAGAGCGTGGGGAGAGACTGCGATTGCCACTGCTGCCACTTCGGCCGCTGTCGGTGTGTTGGGGGATTCTTGTCGGCGACGGGATGCGAATGTCGGGATTGTCGGCGTGGGTTGGTTGCGCTAGGTGTGTGGTAGATTCTTGGGGGTCTCTGAACCGAGAAAACGAGTCCGGATTGAATGGCGCGAAATAGCCTCCCGGTGGAGGGGGTTGACCTTGGAAGGTTGCATTTTCAAGAGCGGAACTGGGCCGTGAATGGCCTGGCGAGCGGTTGAAATGCTGGCCGGGGGTGGATGGTTGAGATGAAACAGGATGCAATCGATCCATAGAGGGAGAGGAAATTTCGAACTCTGGCGTGCGTGGTCCTGGGCTGCTAGGAAGTGGTTTTGTTACAGGCTGGTGAAGAAGATGCTGTTGCGACTGGGGTTCACTACGGCCATGCGGACGGGCAAAGAGTCCCTAAGTCGGATGGTGTTAGTCGATGATTTCCCCTAGCCGGGTGCATTGACCATGGGGGAAAATATATACGCTTAGCCTATCCAAAGGACTCCTGTGTTGCGGCTGACTGGGGCTGCTCCCGGTAGGAGCAGCCGTCTTGGGGTCTGCATTGGCAGAATTGGATGGACGACGGATCTTACCGACGATCTTGACCATCGTGGACCGACCTTTGTGCTGAGTGTGCGAGCCAGGATCATCGGCAGTGGAAGGAACCGTGGCTGTTGAAACATGCTGTTCTATCGAGTCCTTCTCGTCATTGCCAAGATCCAGGTCGGAGGGCAGAGACACACGCGACAAGTTGGCCGGGGCTGCAGGCGGGTCAGTGAATTTGTCATTGTTTTGATGGTGGTGGAGTAATAATATAATAATATCAGAGAAATGACGGTAATAGTGATCAATTTACTGACCAAGCATTGGTCCCCGCGACGGCCGATTCGGGTCTAGATCAGTGCCCAAGGATGAGACAGACGGGATGGGACGCAGTTGTAAAGGCGCACTGGAACCCCGTCGATGCTCGCCGTGGGGTTCGGACAGAGAGAATTCCACCGGCGGTGCTGGCTGCCTAGTGGAAGAGGAAGTCATACTGGCAGACAAAGGGGCCAGGCGGGGAGAAGGAAAGGGAGAGGACGAGAAATAGCGAACGGCATTCCTTTGCCTGGCATCTGCCTTGGCGGTATTCTGCTCCACTTGCGGTCGACAGTCATTGCATTGCCCACTATGCAGGGGTCTGTCAGCCTTGTCCCACGGAGGCAGCAGAGGGGAAACATCTGGATCCGAAGTAGTAGTGGACATGATTGATGAAGAGTCGAAATACGAGCCTCCCCCGTCAGCCCCGCCACGTTTATTTGCCAGAGCCTCAAACTCTCTGCTAACGTCGGATCCCCTGTCGGACGATGCTTGGTTCTGCCCTAA
Organism: Aspergillus nanangensis; assembly: GCA_015844325.1. Classification (NCBI taxonomy): domain Eukaryota; kingdom Fungi; phylum Ascomycota; class Eurotiomycetes; order Eurotiales; family Aspergillaceae; genus Aspergillus; species Aspergillus nanangensis. Next base: position 87,262 of record VCAU01000010.1, on the reverse strand, counting down.
TTTCGGCAGCGTCGAATGCCCTAAATTTTCCGACTCCGCCGCATCCTTCAACCCAAGAACCGCCGTCATCTCGTTCTCCAAATGAAGCACATACTTTGGCCGATCGGTCGCCCCGTCGTGTAGCGACCCGTCACTATCGTCACTTCTTTCGTCTGGTCTACTTGCAGATGCACCGGGCAATCCCTTTCGCTTGATGTCAAAGCTCGAGTAGTCGCGACCCTTGGATTGAGAATCTTTCTCCAGCGCCCGACTCCCAGAATGCACCATGCGTCGTCGCTGGTCGGGGTCCAGCTCTGTTAAATCTACGGCAGAGGAGAATTCAAACTCTGACCGTCGTATATTTCTGCGATATCCACGCATCGATTGAAACCCCTACAGGATCACCACATTAGAGGCGACAAGGAATGAAGAGAGAGAAAAAAAGGAAAGGAACAGGAAGAAGAGGAGGAGGAGGATCAGGAATAATAATAATGCATGCAGGTGGAGAAACAGAGATATCAAATGTGTCACATTATATGTTCAATTACAACCATGGTATCAAAAACAAACACATAGGCACGGAAGGCAGAACAAAGCAAATTGCAAGACAGCGACGGATTGAGTAGATTATCACCCACGCGTCCGAGAATTAATTAAGCACGACATCCGTTGTAGGAAATTAAGGCTCTACCTTTTCGTTTCCTCCCTTGAATTTACTGCGACCTTTGGCGAAAAGACCCTTGGCAGCTTCACCGGCTTTACCACCCAAGACTCCAGCCGTATGGAGCAAGTCCTTTCCTCGTTGCTCCACTTGCTGTTTGTTCATCATGGAGCCCAGGGGAGCAGATGGTCGTCTGACATGGCCGGAGCCAGATGGCGAACCATCCGGGTTCGATGCACCAAAGTTTCCAAGCGAAGGTAACTTCGGGAACTTACCCCGGGATGCAGTGTACTTAGGTGCAGCACTGGACTGATTCCAGCTCTGCGCAACAACATCCGTATGCTGAGGATGGTCATGGACAGTCACTTGAATCCAGTGGTTCAGACCCGTATCGATCGAGGCAAATTGATCCCTTGTGTTGTTAAACGCCTGGACCCGATCGTCTGAGGTTTTCATGTTAAGAATGTCACGGAAGCCCAACAAACTCGATTCAATAGATGGTGGTGCAGTAGGAGCTGGCGCAGAGCTATGTGAACCTAGCTCGGCCGACCTGCGATTGGCGGAATTGGCCGAATCTGGAATGGGTTGGGCACCCACAGCTTCTGATTCATGCAGCCCCGAAGAGATACTGCTGGAATCCATCGCCGACGGAGTTATTATGGTAAGCTTGGGCTTTTCTTGACGTCCGGTATCCTTGGCTTCTGGTTCATTGGCCACATCTGGCTGAGCACTGCTCTCGGAAGCCACAGGGAACTGGCCAGGCATCGCGACACCAGGAGGAGACTGAGCATCCGCCACTGGAGCGGGATCGTCAGAAGAAGAAGAAGTTTCCCAGGAAAACCGTCGCTTCATCTTAGGGCGGCTTTCAGATGTTGAAGAGGGGGCGGGGGCGTGCTCTGGGGTCCCGGAGTACGGGTCCTGAGATGTGTTCTGGGCGGTGGAGTGCCCAAACGCAGGAATCTCTTCCTGCCTCTGTTCTTGAGGGCTGTCCTGTGTCTGTTCACTCCAGTATCGCTCGTATTCGCTTGGAATGAGGCTGTCTTGCCGCCCAGTCTGCGGCCGGGATCTGTCCTGCGCTTCCGGTTCATCAGATGGGGTGTTCTCCCGGCTCAAAGAGCGAATTATCTCCTTCCGCAGTCGATCGTTATCAGTGTCTTCTGGAGAGTTGTCCGTGCTCATCGATGGAATAATGACAGGCACGCTCTCTTGTGCGCCACCATTGGACTCAGTCGAAACGTTAATCTTGAGTGGTGGAGGACGATCTGTCGCGGGCATGTTGGATGACGGCTCTGCAGACGTTTCGTACGCGCCTGAGTGATGAGACATTGATAGATCCTTAGGCGAGCCGTACGGGGTATGTGTAGACGTTTCCGCCAATGCGGACGCAGTCACGGTATCGTTGTTGGTAATCACTGGTTGTCTTGAAGGGCTGTTGCCGGGACTGGGAACGCTCATATCACGCCGATGACCGAACTTGAAATCCTTCGGAGGAGACGTGCTTTCGGGTTCCTCGACAATCGTTGGGGTTTTATCTTCCCCGCCGAAAGCGCGACTTCCAATGATAGGGCTGATTCCGGATGTGCTGTCGCTGTTTGATCGCGCAACACTGTCAACGGTAGTACTGGGAGTTTCGGGGACATCAAAGGCCTGATGAACGGCGGACCTGAACCCCATAGACGGATTATGTTGTAGGTTGTGTCCGTCTTGCAGAGGGTCGATGGGATGTGGGTTTGGAATAATGGGAGCTGATCCGTCATAGAAGTTGGGACCGAATCCGGAGAGGCGCTTGACGTCTGGAAGCTCAAGGGCCGGATGGTCGTTCTGGGTTGGGGTACCGTCAGTCTGCTTTTCTGGAGCAGACATCTCCCCCATGGTAGCGTCCAGGGACCGGTGGGGTAGTTGATCGCCGCTCGGTCCTGACGACTTGGGCACGGATTCTGTAACGTATGGACCCACCCGTGTTGGGATATCATTCGGATGGCCGGCGGCTAACGGGTCTCCCATGGAAGGGTCCTGCTGCATACGTCTATAAATATCGGCAGGGCGTACGATGGGGTCCCGAGTGTTGGAAGTTTCCACCTGGTTTCGACTGTCCCCTGCACGATCCGGCCCAAGCGTATCTACTTGGTCCATCGACCGTGAGCGGTCTGTCGTCGAAACAGGAGGTCTGGCTACATCCCTCGGTAGTGTGCCTGGAAGATTGCCAGTGCTCTGGTTCGCATTCGGAGGATAGTGTGGCATGGGAGGAGTAGGGTCATCATCATATTCGTCGTATTCGTCCTCGCCCCAGTCATTACCGTCGTAGGAGTACTTCTTTGCTTCGACCCAGCGTTTGGTCTTTGCTCGGTTCACATTTGTTCGGAAGGTAACGGGGGTGTCGCCTCGCGAAGGGGGGCTGAGGGGGCTATTGGAATTGGAGCTACAGGACATGAAAGAAGCAGATTAGTTGGGGATCCTTCTGGAAGCCACAGGAGACGTATCAACTCACAGGTTTGCGAGCTCCGGCTCGTATGTACGGTTTTGTTGGCGAGCCATGGCTCACTATCACGGACTTGGTGGGGGCCACGGGATAGACCACATTAATTGATGATCAAGTTGGTTTGATAATAATAAGAATGATAGAGCTTGACGGGTACGAAATCCGCCAAGACCTGATATGGAAAAGGGGCGTTTCCTGTAGATGATCGGGAGCGAGATGTCGGAGGGGGAAGGATTGCGACCGGGGCGACAGATCGGAGAAGAAATGAGCTAGTTTCGCAGAGATGACGTGGATGGATGTCGACGCCCTAGCCTTGCTCCGCCACAGACAGGGGGAGAGATCAAGAGTCTGACGTGGTCAGGGAGAGAGTCTTTATTGACATGGAGAAGAAAAAGAATTATGTTTGCCTGGCGGATGTACATCCAAAGCAAAGCGTTGCAGGTTATCGAAGGCAAAAAGTGTTGCTATTTTTGGGGGGGAATGACATAATCCATGTGGCTTGTGAGGCTGACATAAGCCACACCTTTCCCTCCCCTCTCTTGTTCTTGTCTTCCCGTCTGCGGTCATTTTGAGTAACCAAACCCCAACCTTCTGCAATCGATCAGTCAATAATTCTCGTCGCTACTGGATGAGTGACCGCTATGCCCTTCCCCTTCCTCTTCCCACTCTAACCCCGACTGTACACTTGTACCACTACTCTTCTCTCGTTTCCCATTTTCTTTTCTTTCTCCCCCTTATTCGCCAACCCTCGAACGAACGGACACGTTGCCCCCTTATCGACACTATCAACAAAACCATACACCACCTATCTCCCGTTTCCATACCAAAATGACGGGTCCATCGATCCAAGATCGCACTGTTGAGTTTCGCTCAATTCTGGGTCAAGCCCAGAAGCGTCTCGCGTCTTCGAAAGTGGGAACCCAGCGGCAGGCACTACTGTCGGATTCGCAGCGTCGCGAAGCCAATGGTGTTGAAGGTCCCAAGAGGAGGTCGGAGTTTGCGCGTAGGGCCGCCGATATTGGTCGGGCCATCACGGGAACGACAGCCAAGCTACAGCGACTGGCCGAATGTGAGTAGAATCGCGGACATTGTTAATGGCGCAGTCTGACCTCTAATGACCAACAGTGGCCAAGCGAAAGACCCTCTTCGACGATAGGCCTGTTGAGATCTCGGAGTTGACCTACGTCATCAAACAAGATCTTGCCTCGCTGAACCAGCAGATTGCCTCGCTGCAACAGCTCACTCTCTCGCAACACCCAAAGTCTAGTCGGTCCAAGGCGGATCAAGAGGGTGAACATAATGATAATGTATGTGGACACATCTGGTGACATACAAATCAATCAAGCCATCTGACTAACGGATTTTAGGTCGTGGTCATGCTCCAAGGGAAACTGGCGGATGTGGGAGCGAACTTCAAAGAAGTCCTCGAGGTGCGAACGAAGAACATCCAGGCCTCGCGATCACGAACAGAGAACTTCGTCTCTTCAGTATCGTCCAAGTCGCAAACCGCTCTAGATACCCAACGATCCGACTCCCCGTTGTACAACCCCTCCGGTCGAAGAACACCCCAACCCGGCGGTTCATCCGATCTTCTGACCCTCGAACCTTCCAATCCCTCGCCTCTTGGACGCCCCTCAATACACTCGGACCAGCAGCTTCTTGTTATGGAGGAAGCGCAAAATAACAACTCATATATTCAAGCGCGAGGCGAGGCGATCGATGCCATCGAACGGACCATTAGCGAACTGGGTGGGATTTTCGGACAATTGGCGCAGATGGTTAGCGAGCAATCCGAGATGATCCAGCGGATAGACGCCAACACGGAAGATGTGGTGGACAACGTGCAAGGCGCACAGCGCGAGTTAATGAAATACTGGACACGGGTTTCGGGCAACCGATGGCTAATTGCTCAGATGTTTGGTGTTTTAATGGTGCGACCAAGTATCCCCTTTTTTTCCCGGTCTTACAGATACAGAAAAGCTAACAAGACAACAGATCTTTTTCCTTCTCTGGGTGTTAATATCGGGATAGACACACCCCCCTTTCTTTCTTTTTTTTCTAGTAATGTATTAATACCAGCATGGTTCCTCCTGCTGTGCTCGAGCGAATTATGCACCCCATTTAGCTACCCAGCTTTCCATTCGCTACCTCCTGCAGTTAGATGATCCTTGAGTTCTGCCTGTTTATTATATGACTCTCTTGGAACGTTTGCTGGTCACCCTGAAGTAAATACATATTGTTGTACATGGGAGATCAACACTGGCCTTCTGTGCCCATTGTTGAATGGATTTCTTCTTTACATTTCCTTTCTTCCATCCTCGTCTGCTACAATAGATACATTACCTATTCTGGATAATACAGACAGTCGAATACGAAGATATGCGAAATATTTACCAAAGTCGATCTTCCACAGGATTGATGCCCATGCATGATCCATTCGAATTCCTTAGTTTCACAGTTCAAAAGTCTCTCTATAAGGCACCTCCCCCTTCGAATTCAACCACCCACCACTCTACCAAAATGATGTCCTTGCTTGTGTTTCATGGCTTAAATATGGAATGAAGATGTAACTGCGCCATTTCCCCCCAACATATGCAGATCCATACCAGAGGCTTGATGATCCATAACTAGCCTGGCAGTCAAGCGGTGTCTGGGTGTCACAAAAAGGTAAATATAGTTGGAATAAGGTGTGTCCGGTTCTGGACAATAAGGAGCAAGCACAGGATGGCGGCATATGGCGGTTTGTTTGCAAGCGCGGGCCGTACGGCGATGAGGTGCGCCGTACGACGTCTAACTTCAATGAGTGTCTCCGCGCTTGTGCCGACGAGTCGGCTTGCAAGGGTATCAGCTATTATCCCGGCGAGTTGGCTTGTATTCTCATGAAGACCATTAAGGGTATGGGTACCACGATCAGTAAAGACCTGGTTGGGGCGACTCTCCTGGAGCGCGTTTGGGTGAATAAATGAATGAATGGATATGATTTGTATCTTTGGTAGTATTGGTATGGGGAGGGAGGATGGTTAATTGGGAAGATATTTGAACTTGAGAAGAATGAGTTGGTGAAAATGTGCGTTTATCTGGAATGAAAATGAAAACAGTTTCTCAGCGCCTTGGATATGTAGAAGAATTTCCTTATCAGCGCATTTTTTAGAATAAGAAACACATCCTTGTAGCCTTGGGATGGGACTAGACGAGGCTATTTGAAAGATTCTGTTATATGAAGTAAAAGAGGCAGGTAGTAGTAAGCTATAATCAACCACCCAACAACACTCTACCTACCTTAGGTAGCGTTTAAACCAACTTCAACCCCCATCATCACACAACTCACACCGCAAAACCACCACCGACCCATGCAAAATCGGCACCGCAGCCTCGCAACGATGCGGAATCGCGCCCCTCCTTCGCAGCTCCCTCCTCGCAGCCTCGAACCAAATCTCATCCAACCTCGGCGGCGGCGCAGCAGCACCACTGCTACCTCCCCCGACAAACTCGCCCCAGTCCCTGCGCATGCGCCACATGAACTCCATGCGGCGCGTCCACGCCGGCGGAAAACTCGCCCGGGGGTTACCGGCGACGACACCCTTTGCGGATTCGTCGGCGGCGGCGGCGATGAAGAAATCCAGGATCCGCTCCAGGGTCGAGGTGGTGAGCAGGAGACTGAGCCAGTGCTCGGTGGAGGAGGGGGGGATCTCGGGGGCCATCATGCGACGGACGGTGGAGCAGAGGAGGTGCATGCAGTGGTGGGCGGAGAGGAGGACTTGGGTGGATGAAAAGGGGGGTTGCTGGAGGATGGATTCTTGGGTTTGGAGAGACTCGTGACGAGTCACTTGGACTTGGGTGAGGTGGTCGGTGGTGGTGGCGGTGGTTTCGAGGAAGAGGATTAGGTAGGCGCTGGGGGTGTTTGTTAGAGGGGGTATATATATATAGGGTGTGAAGAATGAAGCTTACATGGATGAAAGTAACTGGGATTGCAGTCGGCCAACGCCCTTGCTATAGACTAGTTCCTTTTCGGTTTTGGAGGACGACCAGAGCTGGCGAACGATTTGGTCGGCCTGTAAGTGCTGCTGGACGACGTATTCTGCCAGGTAATACGAGAGTCGGATGCAAGTGGTCCAGCAGCGAGTGAGATCGGCCATGTAGCCAAATGAATAGTCCGGGCGGTCATCCATGCTGTTGTTGTTCGTGTACTGGGGCGGTGGGGGAGGGAACAGATCGGCGATGAAGGCTAAATCGTCTCCCGGGGATGGGTCGATCTCGATGTCGACCTCAGTGGTATATTTGTTTTGTTGCCTGCGAACATGCAGATAGGCCTGCGCAATGTGGGATTCATGTTGGCGAATGCGCTGGCGCAACAGTCGACAAGACCGGATGACAGAGTATATGTCGACCAGTTCACACTGGGCCAGGATTGTCACCAGAACATTGACCGGGAGACGTTCCCAGATGGGTTGTTTGGGGGGAGATTGGTTCCTGGAGGATGATCATGAGAATAGGCACTGTTGGTTGGGGGGGAGGGACATTTACACGGGCAGTTTCCTGTGTCTGGAGATGGAGCTTCTGGCGCGACGGACTATCAGATGAACCTTTTCCCGCATCGGACTCATGGCATGATAGGATAGGACTGCGGAGTGACGAGGTAGCTTAATTGTGAGTGAGTTCACTTAGTTAATTTAGAAGACGACGGCTTATTCAGCTGACACCGGTCACAATGTTCAACCAAAGTGGGAATCTGTCATCCTATACTCGACCGGGGAATGGAGTGGAAATGAAGTGGAAATGAAATGAAGTCATCCTGGTCAAAGTTGGTCGAATGACTGGCTCAACCCAGTCTCCCGAGTGGGTAAAGTCAATCTTCTTGAAACACAAGTCCACCAGGATGATCAACAACCCACATATTAATTACCCAGTTATAGAAACTCCAACTATAGCGTCGGCTTTATTCTTACATCTTCGGAACGACACACCAATTGTGTTGAGAAAGGGCTCATGCCCTAAAGACGATGTAGCTACGCCTGATATACAACAACACCACCCCATTGGTCCCTAATAGTATTGCTTTTCTTTCAAAAAACAAATCAAGTGAGTGTTGCTCGCCGGTAGTTTCATGTGAGCAATTGGCTTGTCTTCCATAAGGACATAGATAGAGAACCCTTTTCACAGCCAGAAACCGCTGCTTGATACTCGCCCAATGTCCAGCCGGATGAGTGAGTTGATAGATCAAATTGGGGGGGGGGTTGGGCACCCCCAAAGAAAGAGAGAGAGAGAACGCCTAGTTACAATAAAAAGCTGCAAAAATTATCCAAGAAGGCAAAAGGGTTGACACCTCCATAAGCAAGTCTGAAAAGAATCGTAACTATTTCATTCACGTGGCTCACCAAGGCGTCACAGAGTTCTCGCTTGTTTCATTTGGCCACGAGGTCTGATGCAATGCATTTCCCAAGTGATCCTTGCATTCCTGCGGACTACTTTTCTTTTTTTGGTTATAGGTTATGGAAGCATGACAAGAGTTCCGCGATGCTATGCTGCGGCCAGCGGATCAGATATGGAATCCAAAACCATCGGGAGAAACCGGGTCCCCAGAGAAAGAAAGAGACGAGAGGAGTCAGGGATAAAGGATATTGGCCCTTCTTTGTTCATCGTCTGCATAATGTAGTCACCCTCACCGTGTGCCAAGGAGATATATGGCCAATCGTCCGATCTCCAAATAGAATGCGATGGTTTGTTGCACGAAAGTCTGATGGTATACGAGAAAGAGTCGGTGTCACTTGTTCCTTGGCGCTGAGGTTCTGATAGCCGTTTAGCAATGGGATGAGATGTATCGACACACACACTCTTATCTTTGGTGTGATGAGGATACAGGCCACCGCGGCTAAATTATTTTCATCCAGTTCCTTCCACGATGATTGCTTCATACTCGGAACCCAACCGAGAGGAAGGATTATTACTCCTATTATTTATTGCCAACTGACAAGACTCACTAGTTAGGGACTATGGATAGTGGCTGCTGGAGATCATCCCTTGGCCAGATAGCTCCGCAAAAAGAAACTACACGCTAGCTACTGCACCATGTTCTGGGGCCTAGAGCAGCCGATGTTTTATTCCAATTCAAGTCAATTCAAGTCAAATCAAATCAAATCAAATCAGTCAAGACGGACCATCCGTTTCATCTCGGCTGACGTGGTTCTTCGGATCTTTTTTCCCACCGAAAACAGTCTCCTCTTCCCAGGTCTTCTTCAGAAGGTTCCATTCGCCAAGATCCCACTCTTTATTCCTCGGTCAGTAACTTTATGACCCTCCGCTGGGAATGCAAAAACGATGCCCTTGGCGGTGGTCCACTGATCGACCAACCTTACCACCGGCCCAGTTTTTTGGATGTGATTGGTGTGGATGCCTAATCTCGACCCGAAGGCGTATTCCAAGGACGAAAACCCCCCATGCAGTTCATGGCGCCGCAAAAAGATTGCCAAGGAGATGCCAAGCGGCGTCCATACCGGATGATGATGCGATGAATCAAAAGTCGGGTCGATGTGATATCAATAGGGGTACCCGAGTGGTTGTTTATCCGGGTATACTTGCTACCTTACCGGGAGCTGGCTCGTCGGTTCTTTTATTGTTGTTATTATTACTATTATTATCATACTGTACCAACGGACTGACCATATACACCGACGGGTGTTAGTTATGAAACATCATCTTCCGGTGGTGTAACCTCGCGCACGAGCGAGTTGTGCATGGATCTGGGATATCAGGATCAGGATATAGATTCCAAACGAAGTCTCAGTTATCAGCTGCAACATTCTAACTTGGCACATAACCTATTGCATCTTGGGTGGGATGACATACATAAATATCAACTCTGATCCTGAGTCCAGATGATAGACGGACAAAAAACAGACCAGATCTATCTAGCACTCCTCTACCATCTACATCCCCATATATATAAAGCCCGATCTTGCCCTAACTCACCCATCCCATACATCCCATACACCAATCGGAAGTTCTTAAAAAAAAAATCCAAAACCATGAACCACCCTCCAGAGATCCAACCAGTGCCAACCCCCAACAACATGAACACCATCAACAACCAAATGATATACTGGGACGACCTCCAAACACCAACCCCCAACCCTAACCAATCACTCTCCCAGCTTAATGACGAGCCCAAGGACCCGGCAGGACTCTGGTCAGTAGGCGGCAGCACCACCGTATCCCTCTCGGGAAACCCAGTCACCACCATCGCCGACGATCTCTCCCCACGCGCAACCCTATCGCGACACTTCCGCCAAAACATCGACACCCGCCACACTGACATCCTCCTCATCATCTGCGGGTTTGTCAGCGGCCTGGTCGATGGTCTCTCCTTCAACGCCTGGGGAAGTTTCGCCAGCATGCAAACCGGTCAGTTGCCCCCCATACAACCTACACCATTCAGCTTATATATCTGATATGATATGATAACAATATATACTAACCCCCATAAAGGAAACACCGTCTTCATCGCCCTCGGCGCCTCCAACCAACCCACCTACCCAGCCTACCTCTGGGCCAAATCGCTCATCGCGCTCCTCGTCTTCCTAACCAGCACCGTCGTCTTCATCAGCAGCGCGCGCGCACTCGGCCCCCGCCGCCGCTCCACCCTAACGCTCTCCTTCGCCACGCAAACCGCCTGTCTGCTCGTGGCGGCGATCCTCGTCGAGCTGGAGCTCGTCAGTCCGAAACCAGAGGATCCACGGGCGCCCATCGAGTGGATGCAGGTTCTGCCGATTTCGCTGCTGGCGTTTCAGGCAGGGGGGCAGATCGTGGCATCGCGGGTGTTGGCGTTTGACGAGATTCCTACCGTGGTGTTGACGACGCTGCTGTGTGATCTGCTGGTGGATCCGAGGGTGATGGCGAGAGGGAATGAGAAGCGGAATCGCAGGGTGGGCGCGTTTTTGGCGTTGTTTCTGGGGGCGATGACTGCTGGGGGGTTGTCGAAGGTGACGGTTATGGCGGCCAGTTTGTGGTTGGCGATGGGGTTGAAGGCGGGGATTGTTGTGGCGTTTTTGGTATGGAGGGGGGAGGGGGGGAGGAGGGAGAAGAAGGGGGAATGTTGAGGGTTAGATGGTGTTTTTCTTTTTTTCTTTCTCTTTCTCTTTTTGTATTTTTTTTGGGGGTTGATGTTGATGTTGATAGATGGATGGATGGATGATTGAATGATTTGGCGTATGGAATATCTTACGAAAATGGGTTAGTTTGGGCTATCTTATGGATTTGTTTATGTTTGTACCTACCGTCTATACGATACTTTCAGAATGCCTAAAGTGCCTTGTGTGTGATCATGCAGCGCTTGTTCAAAGCCAGGTGGGACTGTAGAGCTTGAAGTTAAGTACAGTATATTTATAGATGGCGTCTCGAGAGACTAGTGTTCTATTTCTAGTGGATCTTGCCCCGTTCCAAGACATTACAGACAAGTCTAGATCTAGTTCAATTAGAGCCTATCAATTCCAGGGTTCACTACCTCTATTCCCCAACTGCAACAACTTGAAGCATAACATAGAAAAGGTACCGCACCACCAGCCATGTGACTATCATTATAGGCCCCGCCTACCTAGAACTCTAGAAACAGACACATTCTATCAATAGTACCCATTTCAATCCCCACATGTGACGTGTTGCTACAGATAGTTGCCTCGGGTACGTCCAGATCTTTCCTAGGGCTAAAGCCCCCAACGACCGCGGTAAGATACCTTACCTATAAGACTACCTACCTACATACTACCAAGTACCTAACCTACCTACCTACCCTATATATATATAAACCATCCCCTCTCCCCACCTACTAGCTACTGCAAGCAACTCCCAAACCAACCACTATACAATGTCTTCCCAATCCGAAACCGTGATCTCCAGCTCCACCGCCTCCGGAATCACAACCATCCAAATCAACCGTCCCCACCGACGCAACGCCGTTAACCCCTCTACAGCGCAAAAGCTCTACGATCACATAATCGCCTTCGAAGACGACGTCACCCAAAAAGTATGCATCCTCACCGGCATGGGGGGAACATTCTGCGCCGGCGCCGACCTCCACGAAGTAGCCAAAGGCGGCAACTCCAACAACAAAGACACACCACCGCAGAGTCGCCATTTCGCACCCCCACCATTTGACAATGCAGAACGAACCATCGGCCCCATGGGCCCCTCCCGACTCCAAATCAAGAAACCCATCATCGGCGCCGTATCCGGCTACGCCGTGGCCGGAGGGTTGGAGCTAAGTCTCCTCTGCGACATGCGTGTGGCCGAGGAAGACGCCGTGTTCGGGGTCTTCTGTCGCCGATGGGGGGTTCCGCTGATCGATGGGGGGACGGTGCGTCTACAGGCGATTGTGGGGCTGGGGCGAGCGCTGGACATGACCTTGACGGGGCGGGCGGTGGACGCCCAGGAGGCGTTGGCAATGGGGCTGGCGAACCGGGTGGTGCCGAAGGGGAAGGGCTTGGAGGAGGCCACGGCGATTGCGCAGCAGTTGCTGGTGTTTCCGCAGGGGTGTATGAATGCGGACCGCAATTCGTGCTACTATAGTGCTTACCAGGCGGGTTCGTTTCAGGAGGCGCTGAGATATGAGTTTGCGGGCGGGGAGAAGGTGTTGGAGGAGAGTGTGGCCGGGGCGGCGAGGTTTAGTGGTGGGCAGGGGAGAGGGGGGAAGTTTGATAAGGGGTCGAATCTGTGAGTATAGGTACCTATGGATGTATGTTACCGGGACTCATTATTACCCTGGTACGTACGTACGTAGTACTTTGTACCTACCTACCTTCGTGATGGGAATGCGTTGTTTACCGAAGATCAGTTTTCTCTGTACATTGCTATAGAACCTCGGCTGTTACTTTTTTGCGGGGTAAAAAAAAAAAACACCGAAAATCTCCAGCGAAACTGAAAGGAACACAAATAAAAGAGGAGTGAAAAACAAAAACCGCCTGGTTTTCAATCCAGCTCTTCAATCCACAACCAATGAAGATAAATTCTCCCCCCCCTTCGTGAGAAACATGGCAGCCAAAAACCCCCAGGCTATCCTAACGACCCTCGCCCAACGCCTCAACGGGCAAGTAGCAACGGTGACGATCTCGCGACCATCCAAACTGAACAGTCTCAATTCCCAGCTCCTCGAGTCCCTCACCGAAACATTCCGCGAGATCCCCAAGAAGCACAAGGACCTGATCGCCGTGGTCCTGACGGGGGATGGCTCCAAGTCCTTCATTGGCGGGGCCGATATCAGCGAAATGGGGAGCAAGGAATCACCCGCCGCCGCGCGCCAATTCATCACCCGCGTCCACCATGCATGCAAGAGCATTCGGGAATGCCCGGTGCCGGTGATTGGACGAGTCAATGGATATTCGCTCGGAGCTGGGCTGGAGATTGCCGCCTCGTGCGATTTCCGGGTGGCTAGCTCCAATGCGATTTTCGGTATGCCTGAGGTAAGGAGAACAAAAAAACATTACTACATATTTCTCTCGTGGGAAAACAGAAGCTGACAAGATATATATATGTGTACAGGTCAAGATTGGTGTTCCTAGCGTTGTTGAGGCAGCGTTGTTACCCGGACTGATCGGGTGGGGAAAGACGCGACGCTTTCTCATGCTGGGCGACAACATCTCCGCGGCGGAAGCTCTGAACTGGGGCCTTGTCGAGAAGGTTGTGGAACCGGGGGTGCTTGACCAGGCAGTGGAGGCATGGGTGGCGCATCTGGAACAGAATGGGCCCCTTGCGGTTCGTCGTCAGAAGGCGCTGATGCGACAGTGGGAGGAGTTAGGGCTGGAGGAGGGCATTAAAGCTGGAATCCCAGCTTTTGGACAGTCGTTTGAACCCGAGGGGAAGGATGGGTTGAGTGAGCCGGCACGACTGATGAATGAGTTTCTGGCGGCGAAGGAGAAGAGCAAGAAGGAGAAGGGCTCTTCGAAGTTGTGAATACCTATACCTTAGGTACCTAGAGATACTTGATACTAGTAGGTACCTACCTACACCTACGCCTACCTGCAGGTATAGGCTCATGTGCTTGCAGGTAGTATTTACCACATATAGAACTGCAGATGACCAATCACATGCCGCCAAGCCTCGCCTAAAAATAGTAGCCACGATCAGCCACGCACTAGGCCCAGATAGGCAAGTATTGACTGGTAGACGCGTAGGCATCAGCCCTGCCCTTCTTTCATAAACCAGACGAAACGATTTCGTCTTCAAAATCTGTTTCCTCCGTCCGCTCATATCGATATCGATCGCCATGCCTCCATTCCATGACCTCCTCGCCAAGCGCGCCATCGAGGCCGCCGAGTCTCATCTGGCAAAACGGGATTTGACCGTCAACCATACCCAGGCAGTCACACTCGGGGTGATGGGCGCCTATGTAGTAGTGATTGCGTTGTTGTGGAATTTACCCTATGTTCGATGGTCGTTATGGCCGTTCAAGGTACCTTACTCACCAAACCTCTTATCTTATTTCCTGTGTAAAGACAGACAAGAAAAAAAAAAAAAAAAAAAACACCCCCCGAATCTAACGATCATAGATGCTGGTGATTGCCTTCCATGAGTTCGGCCATGCCATCACCGCCTGCTGCACGGGAGGTCGCGTAAAATCGATATCCCTTGATCCGCACGAGGGAGGTGTGACACACATGCAAGGTGGAATAACCGCCGTCACGCTCCCCGCAGGATACCTGGGCTCGTCCATTATCGGGGCGCTCTTGATCTTCGCCGGGTTCAACATTGTTGCCAGCAAAGTCGCCAGTATTATCCTGGGGGTCTGTTTCCTACTGACCCTCTGGTGGGCTCGTCGAGACTGGCTGACGATTGTCACGGTTCTTCTCGCGGTGGGGCTGTTGGTGGCCTGTTGGTTTATTGCGCATGGTGAGGCGCTGCGATGGGTGGTGGTAAGTCGAGTAATTCCCAAGGCGGAAAAAAAAAAAGAAGAAAGTTGGTGGTAGTAACTAACGCTGTGTGCAGCTTTTTATTGGGGTGATGTCCGCACTGTATAGTGTGTGGGATATTGTAAGTGTTTCCTTGTTTCTCATGGCGCATTCGAAACATTTGTGTTAATTGGTACAGTGTGATGATCTTATCATCCGCAAAGTGAATACCTCGGATGCGAGTGTCTTTGCTAAGAGGTACGGAGGGTCTTCGCGCTGTTGGGGATTGATCTGGTCGATCGTCTCGATCATCTTCATGGCGATTGCCATTGTTGCGGCGATTGCGGCATTCCCCCAGTCTTTCAGCGAGCAGCAAGATGATTCGAAACACTTCATCCCGACTCGGTGAGGGCTTGCATGTTCGTAACGGTAGATCATGTTTTGTTAGAGGAGTATTTGGTTTTTGGATGATTACACGCTTGTTCTGTTGTTTTGTTGTTGCATGTATCTTGCTCCTATAGACCGCTGGCCGGGAATGAATAATGAAAATAGTACTAATATTACCTACGATGTTAATCCTACAGCACTAACACAACTAGTACTATTCAGACATGAGGGCTTCGCAGAAGAGTCAAGACTTGGAAAGGCGCAAAAATCGCTGCTGAGAAAGATAGAGCACAGATGGGAACCAGTCTCTCAAGGGGGGAGCTGGCCTACCCGGCCTGCGCCGCTGATTGTGAAGAACATCGTCGGGATCGAGGAGCATCAGTGCAACAGCCGTACCAGACAACCATGCCATTACGAGCCCGTTGTCGCCAAACCCCAGAGCCATCCACATACTTGGGTGATACCATTGCATAGGCTGGGAGCCTGGGATTAGTCCCCAAGGGACTCTGCCAACAAAAGGAAGTCGATCTTTTGTGCCGCTGGTGGTACTCTGGATGGGAATTGCATCCGTGGTAAAGAACTCTTGCCGGAAAAGGTCTGACCAAAGGGCACGCATGTGTTCTGTTGTTGGGGCGGGGTGTGGTTTGCGGCTCTCACAGCCACTTAAAAAAGTCACGCCCTGCTGCGACTCTCCTAGTCCAATTGAGCGCGATGCAGTGATATAATACTGGCCATCGATCACTGTGAGCACCGAGGACTTCTTGGCATAGTCTAGTCTCTCTGTCAGGGGGCCCGTTGTCAGTTGGACGGAGACAACCCCCCGGGATTGGACCAGATGGGCCGTTATTGCAGGTATCAAAGGCTTGCTATCATCGGATGGGTTATTTGCATGCACAATATGGCGAGCGAATATGGTTTCCTGCGTAGGCTGCAGCACATTAAGGTCATCAACTTCCCCCCCAGTCATCTGCATAAAAGAGGCATCGCCGTAATACCTCAAGAAAGTTACTTCATGGAAACCTTCTTTATCTTCTGGTGGTGGTGATTTGATCTCCAACACTTGTGTATTTGTTTGGAGGGCAAAGCCAAGGTGCCTGTCCTGAAGGCGGGTAAACAGGCGTCTCACGAAGTGATGAGGTTTCAGAACCAGTGCCTGATATTCAATTGCCCCATAACATATTTGGGTGGTTGAGTATCTCTGGAAGCGCCGTTAGTACCGGGGAATTCTGGCCGTGTATCGTCCCCCAAGAAGACATACAGCTCGTGCAACAGCCGCTCCATAGACTGTGATCCTGTTTTCGAACCCTGGAACCTCTTTCTTTAATGTCTCAACCATTATTTTGGCCTTAATGAAGCTTTTCTGAGACACAAAAAGGGTCTTATCGTCGACCTTTTCCAAGTTCGCTGCATTGGTATCGGTTTCATGGCCGTACAGCTCCTTGGCGAGTCTCGTAGACGCGTCTGGATCAAAAAGGATGCTCTGATTGTCACCCTGAACTCTTCCAAAGTCGATCATCCCCTCGTTCTGGATCACCTCCATGAGCATTTGAACGCCCAACTCTTGAGAATACACCACATCTTGGGCGTTTTTGGCTCCGTGTTTCTTTTTGAGCGTCGAATACACCTTCCAAGGCATGAGGGTGGTGGCATTACCCGTTTTGCTGGTCGCGCCGCCACACACGACCTTCTGTTCCAGCACAGTGAGGGTTCCATTATAGCCACACGCGTACCATTCCTCAAGAAGTGTATAGGCCACGGCTGCACCCGCCATTCCGGACCCAATGATGACCACGTCTACTCGGACTGGACCTACCTGTGGATTGTATTCTGCCTCCATGGCTGCCTCCATGGCTTGGGCGTTATTCAAGACCTTGCACAGCGGGGTCCTCGATTACCTCCGTCTCTGTCGTATTCACAGCTTTGATACACGAGTGATTGGATAAGGCTGTCTGTATTAATCAATGGAAAGAGTAGATATGGATACTTGATTGATTGATTGATCAATAGATAGATAGATGGTGTGTTGCGAACGATCATGAGTTGTGATGTCTACAGTCTACCAATATACGTAGTTCCCTACTGATAGTAGGGGAAGGAACAACCGTCCTCATTCATGTCCCTCTGAACAGGATTGTAAGCGACAACCCTAACCCATATTAGGTACTTAACCATGCTGGGAATTCCCGTATTAGCCACGGTCCGAACTCCTCCTAGACTCACGGAGCGAATGCCGTCCCCAAAGAGAACCGTTCATGCCAAGAGATATTGATCGTCGACAACAATGTAGAAGCATAATAGAAAATATTCTTTCTCTCTAGAAGAACCAACAGAATGGCCATATATAACCAGCCCCAAGGCCCCCACTCATGGCGAAGGACGTATCCACACTCTTTATCCCCCAGAAACCATGGCTGACCCCCTTATATCCCCCGAGGAGAAACCCTCGACGGAAACCCACGAAACCGTCCATCGCCTCCAGGTCCTATCAGTTGGACTGAACGATGCCCTCTCCAAGGACCGCATGTCCCCTTGGTCATGGGCCATGCTCCGATTGTATGGCATTGTCGCCCTGACGACCCTCAGTAGGTAATCCACTGCCACTCACTCCTTTTTCGTTGTAGTATTAACATCATCCCCCCCTTTCTATACTGCTGCATGAACGGGTTCGACGGCACCCTGATGTCCTCCATCAACGCCATGGATTCGTTCCACGACCAATTCGGCACCAGCATGCAGGGTAGTGGCACCGGCATCCTGTTCTCCATCTACGCCATCGGCAACCTTGCCGGCGCGGTCGTCGCCGCCCCCGCCTCCGACACCTTTGGCCGTCGCTTTGGCATGTTCCTGGGATCGGGCATTATCGTTGTCGGCACGATCCTGGAGGCGGCCGCCAGTGAGGTGCGACTGTTCATCGGCGGGCGATTTCTCATCGGTCTGGGCATTAGCTTGACGAATACTGCCGCCCCGATTTATCTGGTGGAGGTGGCGCTGCCGCAGTGGCGGGGGACTTTTGGAGGGCTATATAATGTCGTGGGGTATTATACTGGGGCTCTTTGTATGTGTTTCCTTCTCTCTCCCCGCTGTTCTTCCTGGGATATGCTAATGTCATGAACCATAGCGTGTACATGGATTGCATATGGAACAGGCTTCCTCGTCTCGGACTGGTCTTGGCGAATTCCGGTTATTCTTCAGGCAGTTCCCTCTGTGATCGTGATGGCGGCGGCGTTTCTGATGCCCGAGAGCCCGCGGTGGCTTTTTGCGAATCGTCGCGCCGAGCGTGGGCGACAAATGTTGGTCAAATACCATGGGTTTGGGAACGAGGATTCCGCCATGGTGGCCTACGAGTGTCGCGAGATCGAGGACGACATCCGCTTCGAGGTGGAGAATGGAGGACGGCGCTGGTGGGACTATCAGGCCCTGTTCTCGTCCAGGGATATGCTGTATCGTGTGTGGTTGTTGTTCTTGGTGTGTGTGTTTTCGCAGTTTATCGGGGGATCCGTCATTACGTGAGTCTATCCATCCATCCATATATCTGTTGACAGATAGACAGATAGATAGACAACACAATACTAATGACTGCAGATATTTCATGCCCGTGATGTTGCAAAACGCCGGCATCACCGGTTCCCACCAACAACTGCTCCTCAACGCGCTGAACACGGTGTTTTCCTTCCTCAGCGGCCTTGTCGGCAGCTTCTTCGTCGACCGCTGGGGCCGTCGCACTCTGTTCCTGTACGGCACCTTCATCACCGGGCTGATATACATTCCCATCAATGTCATCGCCTCGTACGACCCCGCCCACATCACCGCCGGCATGGGGTACGGGTTCATTGCCTGCATCTTCCTCTATGGCATCTTCTTCGCCTTCTGCTGGACCCCGTTGCAGGCGCTGTATCCCGCCGAAATCTTGCCCAACCGCGTGCGCGCCAAGGGGATGGCGTTCCAGAGTATGATCTACGGCGCAGCCAACTTCATCAACATGTATGCGACGCCGACAGGCATGGCGAATATCGGATGGAATATGTATACAATTTTCCGTGTGTCCACCAACTTCTCTCCGAGTGTCTCATGATTTTTTTTTTTTTTTTTTTTTTTGGTTTTTTTTTTCTTTCTGACCATGTTTCAATCCCAGTGGTGCTGCATTTCCTCGAGTATGGGTTGATGTACTTCACGCTCCCCGAGACGAAGGGACGCACGATCGAAGAACTGGAAGAGCTGTTCCTGCAGACGAATCCAGTGACGCCGTCATTGCAGACGCAGGAAGTGGCGAAGATGGTTGAATAATGCGACGAATACGGAGGAATAAGGACTGGGCCCTGCCAAGGGAGCGCCAAGCGGCGGAATCAGCCGTCGAAGAGTCCAGCGAAGCCAGTCAGTTGCTGATCCTGGACGATTTTATATTTAGCTCCACGCGTCGCTGTCGCATGATTTGCTGCTGGTTCCGCAGAGGACGTGCACACCTCGTATTCAGCGGAGCTAATAATGGAGGACTGACTGACTGGGTGGGTTGAAAGGGATTGTGTGAAGCCGTTGACAATGATCGTAGGAATAATCATTATTATTATAATTATTATTATAATAATAATAGTAATAGGGAGAATAAATAGATCGAGAAGATCTCGAGAGGGTGTAACGTCGTGTTCGCATCGTGAATCTCGTCGACTAACTACGAGATACATACTAGTGACTAAGTTGGATGTAACATTGACTCCCCCAACTTCGCTGCTGATCCATCCCAGACACGGCAAGGGGGGATGGAGTCTAAGAAAATAAGTGGAAATTTCTTCTCCATTTAAAAAGGAATGAGCCTCCCTTTTTTTATATATACTTTAAATCAAATTAAGTCACGTCTTGCGTACTTGTCTTCTCCTTCTCGCCTCTTCCCCCGCATTGTATTTGGCAGCCCCTTTTAGGTCTCACGTTGGTCAAGCCCTAATAACATCAACCAGCCAGTATCCCCTGGGAACAAGACCAGAATCAGAAAACAAAATAAAAACACAAGGGGAGAGAGAGAGAGAGAGAGAAATCCAACAAACCTCCCCAAAATGAAAACAAAACTCCCCACCCTAGCAGCATTAACAACCACTCTCCTCCTCCCCCCAACAACCCTCGCGTGGACCTTCACCTGGCGCGGCGAAGACAACATCGCGCGCATCACCAACAGCCGCAGCCCCAAACCCTGCACCCAGATCCAACAAGCCCAAGACCACCAATTCGACTACGTCCCCGAAACCCAGGGCCTCAATTTCTACATCTGGGCCTCCAACGACTGCTCCGGCGACATCGCCGGCTACTCCGACACGTTATGGCGCAAGAACGCCTCCCGCGACTTTCATTCCTACCTCGTCGACACGGGCGATTCGTCCGGGCCGGATTCGACGTCGGTTTTGTCGATGACCACGGCGGCGAGGACGAGTACGAGCACGAGTGCGACGTCGAGTACGAGTACCAGTACCAGCACCAGTACGTCACCGCCGGAGGATCGCAGCGGCGGTGGTGGAGGGGGGATCTCGGGCGGAGCGATCGCTGGGATTGTCGTGGGGGTTGTGGCAGCGGTGGCGATTCTGGGGGCGGCGTTTTTCATTCTGGGGAGGAGAAGGAGGGGGAAGAAGGCGGCTGCTGCGAAGAAGGAGGCTGCTGCTGCTGCTGCTGCCGCTGCTGCGGCAGATGATAACAATAACGACAACAATCCTGGTGCTGGTGCTGCTGGTGCTGCTGATGGGACCGCCGAGTTGCAGTCCCCCCTGTATGATCAGTACAAGGACCAGTTCCCCCCGGAGAAGACGCTGTATGAGAAGGTGCCGGTCGAGCTGCCGGGCAATCAGGCGGCGGCGGAGATGAGCAATACGCATGCGGTGGTTGAGATGAGCACTTCGCGGAGTGTCGTGGAGATGAGCGATTCGCAGCGCATTAATGAGTTGGAGGCGAATTCGAGGCCGCCGAGGTAGAATATGTATGTTGTTATGTGTGATGTATATATTTATATTTGTGTGTTGATGTCTATACTTGTGTTTTGTTCTACTTTTTAATCATGAATAAATACCCAGCATTGATTCAGTGTTATTGACTTATATCCTATCCTATCTATCCTTTTGCATCATCATCTAAGGAAACGTCACTCCATCCTCTGGAAGCACAATCTCTCCCTCCGCAACCCTAACGCCGGTTCCCTCAATCTCGACCCCGTCACCATCCACATCCACCACCATCAGACACTCTCGTCCCACCGCTAGTCCCTGCACCACCTCGACCCTGCCCTTCCCCTCACAATCTGCCAACCTCCACAAATACCCAACCAGCGGTCCCGCCGCCGACCCCGTCGCCGGATCCTCCATCGCCATCCCGGGACTGAAGAACCGCGCCTCAAACCTGGCCTTCCCAGACGCTAACCCTCCCCGCACCTCCGCAAACACATAAACCCCACTGCCCACACTGCCCATGCGCCGCAACTCCTCCTGGATACGACGGGGGTTACCAAAACTCACCCTCGCCAGCACCTCGCGATCCCGCACCGGGACCAACAAATGCCGCGCCGCCGAAGTGGTCACCACACGTGCCTGGTCGATACGCACCTGATCTGCATTTCCGTTTCCATCTCCATCGCTCAGCGAAACAGAAACAGAAATAGAAACATCCATTCCCAGATCCTCTACCGAAAGACCAATCGCCTCTGCCAGCGCCGCCGGCTCGGGATGCTTATCCAGCAGCTGTAACTGGCCCTGCCGGAGGGCGATGCGGATTTCCCCCTCGGGAGAAGAAGAGATTTTCACGGGCAGGACATCATCCCCCAGCTGTTGGTACTCGAGGGAGGGGGACGGAGGAGAAGAAGGGCTGTTGTTGTTGTTGTTGTTAGGAGCAGTGGGGAGCAGCAACCCCGAGTAGACGATCCACCACCACGCGCCGAGAGAGTTGTGGCCGGCGCCAAAGACCTCGGTCCCGTTGGGGAGGAACGAGCGGAGTTTCCATGTTGCGCCCGCGGTGGTTGGGGGGCAGACGAAGGTGGTTTCGGAGAGGTTGAATTGGCGGGCGAGCAGTTGCATCTGCGGGGTGGTGAGGGTGTTGGAGAGGTTGTGGACGACGGCGAGGGGGTTGCCTTTGTAGGCGGTGGAGGAGAAGACGTCGATGATAGAGTATTTGGTTGAGGGGGGCATGATGCGTAGTATCTTAGTAATGGTGGGTTGTAGATAGGATATATAGGATGTAGGTGTAGACACAAGGTAGGTGGAGTCCGTCGGAATATATAGAGTTGGTTTCGGATGCATAGACTCTTGCATCATTATTAAAAGAAGGTTGCCCCGGTCTCTTGGCAGCTTATGGTTCTCGTATTCCCGATGAAACATGGCATGGCCTGGGACGGCTGAAGGAGGAGGGCGTATTACAACCAGGAGATCCAAAAGTTTGTACATGATGAATTCCGACTCCGAGGATCAAGAGACCCAGGTCGTAATATGCATTGACAAAACTCCAAAGGAAGAAATTTTAGAGCACATGGTTTAGACATCATTTCAGGCGATAAAAAAAAATAACAATATAACCCCCAAACTCCTAGCCCAGGCATCAAAAACCATACATGGAAAAGGGGAAAAAAAGTAATAATTATAACAGAAAGAATGCAATGCCAAAAGGCAAACACAGGAACTTTGTATTATGTTCAAGGGATTGGGTATCTTGTGGCTTTGATAGTTGGCATGCGACCACCAACGCCGGCGCCAGCGCCTCCGCGTCCCATGCCCGCTCGCAGGTCAAAGTCTGGGTTGTTCTCCAGCAGCACGTCTCGCTTGTATTGAGCAGGAAGCGGCGGAGGGCGCCAGCGCGGGTTGACAGGCCGCTCAGAAATAGACGTAAAATGGCTTATATCGCTAGTAGTGGGTGAGCTGGGTCCTTCGTCCAATTCTTCCGTCAATTTCTGCTCACCATTATTACCCGGGGTCAACGCCGTCGGCAGGCGCGGGTTGCCCGCCGCGGTCATATTCCGATTCCCAAATCGAGGCTGGACGTCTTCGAAGTGATCGTCTTCCGAAATTGGTTGGTGGTGCTGCGGCGGCTGAGGTGAACGGTTCATTCCACGCGCCCCGTAAGCGTGGACCGGGGACGGGGATGGTCCAGTACGCAGATCCGGGCCCCAAGCAGCTCGGGGAGGAATGTACGATCTATACAAGTGAATTAGCAATGACATTCGGCAGACAGAAGAATCGAGGAGGGGGAAAAATACGCGGTACGGCTGTAGAGACTGGACGGGCTGACAGGCTCGGCATACCCATCCGCGGATAGGGCATGCGGCTGCGACTCTATCATAACCTCCTGCGGGTGCGGGTCGGCGGATCCCATTCGTCGTGGCTGCGGCGTCATTTCAATGGCTTGGCCAACGGATCCAGGGTCTGCCGACACTGCCATTCCGATTGGCCCCGGAGATGGCTGGCGCATTTGTCCAGGAGGAGAATTGCCACGGTATTCATAGGGTCCCTCCTCCTGCGGGGGGGACATTCCACGGGGTCCAGGTCCAGGTCCGTAGCCAAAATTTGGAGGACCCCGGAATCCTCCTCGCCCCATCGCGGGGGGACCTCCGCGCATGGGACCCATTGGAGGGCCTCTGGCACCGGGCGGCGGCCCCCGAGGACCGCCTCCATAAGGACCTCCACGGCCGTAACCTCCTCGAGGTGGGTAACCACCCCGTCCGCGTGCGCTGAATCCAGGTGGAGGGGCTCCTCTACGCGAGCCCATGCTCCCATCGGAGTACTGGTTATGCAATCGGGGATCGTTCGGGCCAGGGCCCATGCGCGGCCCTGGAGCGTAGGGCCCCGGCGGCAATGTGTCTTCATCGCGCATTGGGAACTGGTTGTCTGACATTGGAGCATCGCTTGCCGCGTTTCGAGAATTGAGAGGCGTTCGATCATCATCGCTCTCCCTGGTGTTGGTCCGGAAGGTAGCGAAGGGGGGCCCATTATCCGACCCAGGAGATCCAGTGATGAACGCATCCTTTGTTTCCGTCTGGAAGTTTTTGGGGTCGTTGAATCCAGCAGTAGCGGCGGTTGCATTCTGACGGTTATAAAAGTTCTCGCCACTCATCTCCGCATTCTCCGCAATACGCTTCTTCCGGGCCTTGCGACTCACAAGAGTACGGCGCATAGCACAAGTGACCACTCCACAGCTCACGAGAATGATAGTCGCAGCAAGCACAATCCACCCTCCCCATCCGAGATGTGGGACAAATAGAAGTATGTCGACCAAGAAGGCAAGCAACGAAACGAGGAGGGTCGGAAGGAGAAGAATCAAAAGAGCCAGCAGGTAGCGGGGCGAATGCGACGGGCCATGGAAGTGGGCGGCGATCGCCATGCAGAGGCAGACCAAGGTGAGAAGTGCCGCCACGGGGTGGACAATTAAGATGGAGGACAAGGATCGGCGGGTAGTCGAGGGAAGGTTGAAGTCGCTTCCAGCGGTGGTGATATCATCTGCTGGTGGTTAGAAACAGCAGCCTTATTAGGGCTCGAGGTGGTGAAAGAACCTACCTTTAGTATAGCCGACATGGATATTGGTGCATTTGCTGTTTTTACAATAACCGAAAACGCCATAGTCAACTTTATTGAAAGTCGCCAATGGAATCCCCTTGACTATTGGAGTGGAAATGACGGAGAGAAGGAGAAGCACGAAGGCGATCAGGAGGAGGATGGTTAACGGAGTCGCAGGTCGGAGTAGCATGGTGAGAGGGGTAAGAAAAGTAGCACCGCCAGCGCCACAGGCAACCAGACGGGCTTATTATCGCAAGAAAAAAAGAATGGCTAGAAAACCAAGGTCGAGATGTCGAGTGGGAAAATTGGTTGTTGATTGCGACACACACAGGCAATCACATAGAAGTTGGGAGGGTCACCGTGTGGATGGGGGACATCGCTTTCTGTCCTTTGGTCTCTCTGGTCTAACGGGCGAGGAATGTAGTTATGGCGTTGGTTAGAAGGGAGAAGGAGTGGAGCCGGAAAAGACAATGGGTCAGAAAGCCAGTTTCTGGACGAGAAAGAGGTAGAAGGAAATGAAGACACCGGGACTCAGGAAGATAAATGGTCGTAGAAGTAGTAGATATGAATGAGTGACTATTGGGGTGAGTGACGGAGAGAAAGAGAGAGAGCGAGAGAGAAAGCAGGAAAGACAAAAGGCTGAACGAAGGAAGACGAAGAGGAATGGAATCCCGCCCGTTGGCCTCAGGTATCAAGGCATCATCTCTCGTTGCTGCCTTCCATCACCTGATTTATTATTTAATTGATTTGCTTCAAGCAATCATCAATCAATCATCCCGATCTTTCAATAACTATATATTTCCTCTCTCCCTCTATTCCTCTCCCTTGAGTGCCATCTGGGTTCCCCTTCTTTCCCCTCATCTTCTTCCTTGACTTCACCACCTCCCAACCTACTATCCAATTCTTCCTGGTGGCTGACCACTAATCCCTCCAATCCCAGCTGATTCGTTCAACCGTAACTCACATTTATGGGGTCGAGTTCCACGCACCACGAGTTAGAAGCACGCCAAGCCTGGCAGTGTATGAACCGCGACGGTTAAAAGTCCAATCTTGAAGCTCGGACGTCCCTCCAATCCAACCCCTGATGGTTAGGTTCATTTTGCTGTACTACGTACACCTATTAAGACCAGTACCTTCTTGCATCATAAATATCTCCTTTTTTTCGGTGAAGGTAGTTGACCTTCTCCGCACGATTGACCTTGTGTCGCAGCATACAAAGCTAAGACAACCTGAACCACCGACTCGTTTTAGCCAAGTTCCCGTTCGGGTTGATGATCGACTGTAAGATCAGGGGAATCACATTATTTCATCTCAATCGGTTACCCACCGGAGAGAAGAAAGAAGGTAGAGGAAAATTACAGGAACAAGATCCACTCAAAATTCTTTTCTAATGACGGCTGATTATTGACTTCCCCCTGTTGGAGTGAATCCCGGTCCCCAAATTGAACTAACGGCACAGCTAATAAGTCATATTATCGGTCGGTCTAGGCGCGGAAAATCGCCTTGAGACTAGCCCAATTAACCCGAAACCAGGTACAACCTCATCGAAGATAACTTCATTAGTACTTGTCCCTTTTTTGTGGGCTCCTTTTTGGGTGACATGATAGCGACTCGACTCATAATGGAGTGGCCCGCTATTTACATGACGTCGAGTTGGGCAATGCCGTCCCTTGATGTTGGCTGTTTTTGGGAAGTGGATCTAGTCACTCCTGTCAAGACATCATCCATTCTATGGTGATAATTGACAATTTATACGGTCGAAACCCCTACAGGTTCAGTCAATGCAAATTGCAGCTGAGGAGAGATCGGAGTTCCTTACCGAGGAGAAGGAAAAGGGTTGGACAATATTCGATTGTCATGGGGATGGTCGAACTCCCTTGCCTTCAAAAATGTATAGAGGGCACCCCTGGCAATTGTTAGCCAGCAATATTAAGCTGAAGTAACCTGGCACGTAACCAAGGCTTAGGAGAAACCCCTCCTGCATGGGAAAATTCTGGGTTGATTATTGCTGACGTGCTAGCGAAAGCAAATAAATGATGTCGGCCAGCCACTGACCTCCCGACCGCACCTTTAGACTTGTGTGACAGCAACATACAGGTCGGGCAAGCATCACAATCCCTTCCACCCCAGACCTTCTACAACGACAGCTTTTGAATTGAAAAAAGCTTGATAAAACTAGGGCCAATCGTATACTGTATTGGAAGGGAACATCCTGCATACACTTCTTCCGAATGAGCAAAACACTCTTTTTTGATCACCCCAATGTGCATAAACAACACAGCAAAAATGCCTCTTCAAGAGCCTTGTGACACCATAAGGATGAGGGCCATTCGCCCATCCCTTATATCACCTGGCGTGGGGGACCACGGCCACGATCGCTCCACAGCATACCATCTCCTATTGCTATAGGCTGGACATAATTGTTTGTACTATCGAATTCTGTGATGCAGTCATGATCTACCAGGCAACCCAAATGGTTTCCGCCACATGCGACTATCTTTTGCATATTTACTTTTTTTTCTTCACTCCGAAGCGTCTTTGGGAGTTTCTTTTGATCTCTCGATGATGCCTATAAAGGCCAGGTTTTCAACCCCTTGTCGAGGAATTACTGAAGCGTCGCCACACCTTCCACCATTGTCTTGTGTCAGATTTTTCTTTTCTTTTTCTGCTCTCATTCTTTCTATACTTTCACTTGGTAGTTGCGAACTCCAAAACACATTTTTTTACGACAGTTTCAACTTCCCTGAAATTGACTGGCATGCCTAACTTCTGGAAGAGCCCATCTTGGCTCAAATCAAGATATTTGGGGCATGACAGCCAGTCTACATTGTTATTGCCCAAGGTCAACTCGGAAAAGACAAGTGAAGGGCTGAAAACTTCCGAACAAGCACATGATGCTTCACAGGAACGCTACGTCGGGTTCGGAATTGGTGGCGCGGGTAATATACGCAAGTTGTGCTTCCGTTTCATCTGCCGAGTTTATTGCCCTGGAACACCTCTAATCTCATCAATTAGAGTTACGGTGCACAGCCTGAGATAAAGTTCCAGCCGCTGCTCGATCGAGAATGAGGCGAATATGCGACTAGAGGCTGCACGACGCCATCATTCCAGCAAGGTCACATAGGAAGGCCTAGACCAGGATAATGTGAGAGTTGTCGATGAACCCGAGAAACCTGGTTCTGTGAGAATCAAGATAATATTTCAGTTGGACTTATTACTTCGCGTGTGTTATCGTGTATCGAAATGGGGCTAGTTGATGCCCCAAATATCCCTTGTTGTTGTGCCGATGCGGTATGCCAAAGCAAAACACGCAGCCTACCTGGGTCCACTCGCATTTTGCTCGTCTCCATGAAAGACATGCGAAGGTAAAAAGGCAGTTCCCAGATTACGAAATACAAATGATATTTTATCCAGACGGTTTCTTGTTGTGTTAGATCCTTCCCTGCCTCAGCCCTGCCTACATTACAGGGGATGAAGGGGTGGCCAAGAGTAAGATCCCAACCAACCACGGGGTTTGGGCTGTTTCAATTTGTTTTTCGAAGAATTGAAAGCCCATTGGGTAAGATCTCTGATAATTCATCCGAAATTCCAGCCAAGGAAACATCGCAATGGAGACTACCTGTCCCTGATTCAGATTCTCATACCGAGGGAACGGTCAAGTATGCACGCGCATTCAGCGCGATATGTACCGGCCCATATAAGTAGGAAACCGCCGATTAGAATAAGGGACATTCTTCACCTCTGCCTCGTCTGCTCTGGCCACTCGAAGACCGTGTGGGCTTGATTTTTACCCTCGAAGTCCTGCCCTGCCCACCCCTAGAGCCCATCAGCTTATAACTTGTGGTGTATGTTTGACAGGGGGGAGCCTTCTTTTCTTCATTATTCGTGTTGCATAATCTGGGGACGGCTTTGGATTTTATTTCTCGTCCCCTGAATATGGCTCGTTCCACCTGTGCATTAAGCATCTTGACGATATGTCTACTGTTTGTCAATGCGTGGGCTATCTTCCCGTTTGATTCGCTCTTTGGAGTGGACTACTTCCCTCCTTTGGATTGGACACCCCATCCGACGTACGTTTATCTATGAGCTTGGCCTAAACAAGTGTTAATTTGAATAGGGGGATTCCATTTCCATTGAAGGCCGAAGACTTGCTGCCATGGCTCCATACAAACGATCCCCCGGACATCCAGAACCAATCCAACACCGAGGACAATAATAGCGAAACCCACAATGATGACAATACCGACGGCAACAACAACAACAGCAACAACAACAACAGCAACAACAACAACAGCAACAACAACAACAGCAACAACAACAACAGCAACAACAACATTAATAATAATAATAATAACAACAACAGTCACAATAATAATAAGCCGCATAAAGGTCAGCAGGCCACTTGCTCCGCTGGCAGTGGGACGCCTGGCTACTGGTACGAACATATACAGCACAATGGCCAGAGCTCCTTCCTACAAAACGACCACAAGGAAACATACTCGGTCTTTCGGAATGTCGTTACCGATTTCAAGGCAGATAACTCAGGAACGACAGATTCCTCCGTCGCAATTCAAAATGCAATTGAAGGTAGCTTCAACAAAATCAATTCAAAATTAGCACAACGAATGTCTACTAATGTCTCAACATGTGTTTTATAGCCGGCTCGAAAGGCGGACCTACACGGAGCTCCCACAAGATGGGCACAACCGGGCAACCTGCCATTGTGTATATCCCTGGGGGTCTCTACGTATTGAAATCCGCCCTGCAGATGTACGTGGGCACCGTGTTGGTGGGCGATCCGACGAACCCCCCCGTATTCAAAGCGGCGGCTGGGTTCTCTGGAGATCACATTATTTATGCAAAGGACCCGAATTTCGGAGGCACGGTCAATTTCTATATTGGAATTAAGAACATTGTTCTCGATTCGACGGCTCTTGATCCGGGATTATCGTTCGCACTTCTGGACTGGACAGTTAGCCAGGCAACACAGCTGTCAAATGTCGGATTTAATATGCCTCTCACCAACACGACTCACATCGGATTAACGACACAATACGACTATAACAGCAACATCATGCTAGTAAGAATTGACACGCATAATCCCCCCTAGCGGCTAGCCACTGACTGATAATGCATAGAATGACTTGTGGTTCACCGGGGGCAAGATCGGGATGCAACTCAATGGCCAGCAATGGGTGTTCCGCAACCTCAGGTTTAAAGGCACTTCGACCGGCGTGATGGCCGGTGGTACGAACATCGTGTTCGTTGATTGCCATTTTGAAGAAGGCAAGGTCGGCATCAATGCAACCTCCACTTCTGGTTCCTTGACAGTTGTCGATTCCACCGGCGCCAATATGGATACGCTCATCATAGCCAAGGAAACAAGCGATGCAGGAAATGCCATAATCCTGGAGAACATTGAAAATAGCGGCAAGACTGTGGATATTGGAGGCAATCGAACTATCCTGAATGGTAACGTGCAGGATACATGGGTACATGGTACTTTGGTAAGATTCTTCACCCTTCTTGAAAGCATTGCTTGTAGCTCATCTTCATCTTAGTACATACCTGGGAGCGCGGAGCAGCAGGCTACCAAAGGCAGAAATGTCCAGACAGAGCGCTCTTCCCCCTTGCTCTCGGGCAATAAGTACTTCACCATGGCCCCTCCGACCTACCAGGAATATTCGGCAAGCGAGACCCTGAATATCAAATCCGTGACTGACAAGCCAGTGGAAGGCGACGGTGAGACGGATGACACGCAGAACATCAACGCAATTCTGGCTCAGTATCATGACTGCAAAGTAATCTATTTCCCCGCTGGGACATACATCGTCACCGACACCATCTTCGTCCCCGCAGGTGTTCGAATCGTCGGCGATGCCTTCGCCTCCACCATCAGCGCGGTTGGAGACAAATTCAAAGATCCCTCATCAGTCCGAGCCATGGTGCGCCTTGGTTATCCCGGCGACACCGGCGTAATTCAAGTGACAGATATGCTCTTCACAGTTGCCGACATACTCCCCGGCTGTCAAATGGTGAGTGATTAACCCCCTCCCCCCCTCCCAACACACCCATCTTGCACAATCACGACGACTAACCCGATCGATCCAACCTCCACAGGTCGAAGTCAATATCGCCGGCCACAAACCCGGCGACGTCGGATTCTGGAACACGCACTTCCGCATCGGCGGCGCAGTCGGCAGCAAAATCGAGCGCAACTGCGCCGGATCGCCCGCCAACTGCAAAGCCGCCTGGGGACTCCTCCACCTGACAAGCACCTCGTCCGCCTACATTGAGAACATGTGGGGATGGACTGCCGACCACGACCTCGACGGCGCAGCCGACCAACGCATCTCCACCGGACGAGGCCTTCTCGTCGAAGCCACCGCCGCAACCTGGTTGATTGGCACGGGCTTCGAGCACCACACCCTCTACCAGTACAACTTCCACAAAGCGAAGAACGTCTTCGCCGCCCTGCAACAGAGCGAGACTCCCTACTGGCAGGGACCGGGGAATCTGCTTGCCCCTGCCCCCTGGGCGGAGCAACTAGTCGACAGTGACCCGGATTTTTCGCAGTGTGCGCCGAACGATGCGACGTGCCGGATGGCGCTGTTCGAGCGGATTAACCAGTCGTCGGAGATCTTCCTGTACGGGGGTTGTAACTGGGCGTTTTTCAATAACCAGGGCGACTGTAATGGGAAGTGCCAGAAGAATACGATCCAGATCCTGGACTCGAGAGCGGTGTATCTGTATGGTACGAATACGAAGAGCACGGGGAATATGATTCTCGAGGGGAACCAGGCCATTGCCAAAGAGGATGACAATGCTGGTGGGTGGGGAGGTGTGATTGCTGCGTTTCTGTACAATGCTTGATGTTTCAAGCCGGGAGGGCACATAATGATGAAGTGATGATGTCGGGAGGAATTCTGGTGGCACATATCATATATACCTTTCGGCGATCGAGATGATGACTACCTAGCTTATTCCCTTAAATAGATACGTTTGCATTAGGTTAATATAATGGCATGCATTTCATACATCGAAACACTTTTATCATTCAAGTAGTGTATATCAGAAGTAAACATAGAACAGAGCAGCGTGTATATGAGACAAAAACCAAAGCATCAACAGGCAAACAAAGGACAGAACCATGACCATAATATTTCATTAGCATTAGTTTCATGTCACATCCAAGCAAATAAAAAAGAGAGAAAATGAAAAAAGAAAAGGAAACGGCCAACACGCAAATGATATCATCTAGTCATAGACAGTCATATAAAGCATCATAACGCCGTGGCGCACACATATGCAAAGAGCTAGAAAACAAACCATCAATTTATCATGATTCATACAATCCCCCCCCCCCACTCGAACAAGTCATCATCTTCGTATGTAAACAGGCCATTAATGACCTCCGTTTCACTTCATCGACCCCGTTGTAATCAGCATATCAGCCCGTCCCGGTCGGTGGAAGCGGTCGATCCCAAGATGCTCTTTCCCATCGCGTCCGACGTAGATGCCAAACCCGTACACAGGGTACTCACGATCTCCCGGGGGCGCAATCACCAATCGAGTGATGAGGTCCGCCCTGCTTCTCGGCTCCCGAAGTAATTTATCAGACAGCAATGGGCTTTGGTAGAGAAAGCTGATATGATCAGCGAGGGTGAGGACATCGTGGGGTAGATAGCGGTTTCGGCCGGGCCAGATGCAAACAAACGACACGGTGTACAAGGCGCAGAATACCACCAGGGCATAGAAGGCGGGCATGAATGCAGCGATGCGGATCTGGTCGTGCATCGGGTACCAGAGGGCGATGAACACACCACCTGCTAGGATGGGGAGAACGGCAGATAAGGTGGCCATAAATGAGATCCAGGCGACTTTGTAGTGCTTGTTTAGGATGGCAAGGATGGTTACTTGGATGGGGAGACAGGCGGGATATGCCAGGAGCAGGCTTTGTTCTGCAGTGGCACCCTCAGGGCTGGAGAGGGTCGCAAACGGTTGCAGGGCGCGGAAGTATACGTCGATGTGCTGCCAGGAGAGGAACAGGAGGTTCCCGATCAACGCCGGGATGAAACTGTACAGAAAATTGGAGGACGAAAAGGCCCCCGTGGATGGAAGTGTCGGCAACTTAGGGGGGAATCCACCTCGGATAGCATCATGTACGAAACTGACAGCCACAAAAGCGATGAAAAGAGCGCAGATGATGACAGTCCACGCTATAACAAACATGGGCCGCAGAAACCACGGAGTCCAGCGATGGCGGACGGATGGCGAGTACAGATCTCCCTCGTAACCGTCTTTTCCAAGTCCCTGCTGCTCTACGTCATAGGAAACTTTGGATAGGCCATGAGGTTGCTTCCCACGATTTTTATCCAGACGGTGGAGCGATGACTTCCCAATGGGTGCGTCAGTCTCGGCAATGCCGTAAAAGATCTCCGTCCGAGTGGATAGTCGCCAGTAGCCCAGACGAAGGACCCTGGGGTCAAGTGACTCTCCCACATGAGGGACTATCTCAGAATGCTCGAAGTCGTACAGAATGTTGGACCGTTGAATGAGGGATATGAGGTCAGCCAGACAGACCGGGTCCCACATCAATCCTGACCAAGTACGGGCGAAGCGGAGCAGGATCAAGGTCAATCCAATCGTCAGCAACGCATAAACGGCAACAAGGGTCCAGCCAACAGCCTGAACTGCGGTCCATCGCCAGGCACCTTCACCACCAGTAACAAACCATTTGGCTTGGAACAGACAACTGAGAAGCGGTATTGCAATCATATTGGAGAGCCATATTGTGAACATGGAAAGTCCGATGACGCGCTCTCCGTGTAGAAGATGGGAGAGATCTGGAAGCACGTAGTTCTGTGAAAGTATAGGCAGATTCTGTAAGACGCGGGTGAGAGGCTTCTCAGATGCCATCGTCGCGAATGGAATCGTCCGATAAACGGCCGCTTGGATCAAGAATGTCCAGAGGGTGATGAGCACTGCCAGGATTTGAGGGAGGAACTGGACAACAAAGTATCGCGATCCGCCCTGGCCATCGTAATCCCAGATCCCTTGGTGCCTGTGCGACCAAACATTGCTGAAGGCAATACCGGCAATCATAAGAAGACAACATAGAATGGCCGGCGCCAAGGCCCACGGTCGGAGTACCACTGGGACATGGTTCAGTGGCGGATACAGCAGACTATCATCCGGTGGATCAACAGGAACGAACGCCTCAATCTCCACTGATTGATTGGGAAATCTATCCACTGGTGGTGGTGGTGGCTGCAACGACTGTGAATCCGGTTGGTGGATGGACGGCGTCTTAGGAGCCTCCGGCGCACGACGAAAATGACCTAAACCATCATCCCACACGACACGGTCTGCTCCTGTATCAGAGCTGGCCGCTGAGCTTGGCCTTCTTGGACTGCCAGATTCGCCCTCGCGTGTGAGTTGGTTGATCGCAAAGCGGATATACGGGGAATCGTCTACGTCCGGAGTGGGCTGGCGACCGGCGTAGGCGTCGTCGGGAAGCCGACGGGAGAGGCTCTCTGCCATGGGCTGCATCTGAGCCGGCTTGTCATCCACTGGTCGAATTGTGTGTTGGGCAGGTTGTGTTGTGGATCCTTCTAAGTTTGGAATGTTGACGGAATGCTCTGACCGGGCGGCACCAGGTACCGGCGGGGCAAGGTGCGTTCGAGATATTGCAGGTGATGACGATAGCGATGCTGGGTGAGAGTTTGGCGTAGCATACCTCACGATTGTTAGTTGGCTGCTTCCATTGCTGGCGGATCTGGACGAATTCGCGTTGTGTTCGGAGAAGGAGTAGTAGTCGTCCGAGGCAGCGACCGACTGTTGAGACTCAGTTCGCTGGACCTGTGGTCGATTTGCTGGGGTGGGTTAGTCAGTATGGCATTCGTAACTGATGCGCAACCCTCGATAAGGCAGTGCTGAGCTGAATGAACTTACAGCTGACAGTTCTCAAGCTCACATTCCCAGACCCCGGAGCCAGCATGACGGTCACCACCGAAATATGTATGCGCGGGGCTCACCTGCAGTGAATGTCCGCTGCACATTCCCCAGGTACTGGGTCGATAGAGTTAAGAAAGGGATCCAGAGTCAGTATGTACACCAAGAAGGGCAGATCCAAAGTCGCTCAATGTACAGAGTCCTGAGAGATGGGACCGTTAATTTCGAGGAGGTTGGGGGGGGGGGGGGGGGGTGTTTAGAAGGCTCCATCCCAGCCACCTCGTCGGCCCAGCCACTGATGCTGGAGGTGGCCCGACCGTCACCGATGCGATCCCAAGGTAGTTTAATTTCAACATGGCTGTTGATGATTGGTGATTTGAATTGATTTGAATGGGGATACAGACCCTGGTTGGTCGCACCTTGCATTAGGATGGGGGTGAGTTGGGGGAGGGTGAGTTGGCACGGTTCAGATGGCGGGCCGGGCCAGTCACACACACAACGATAAGCAAGATCTCAATAGCTCAACATTGATCTTATATGCCGATGACGTGAGGCGACCAAAAATAAAAAAAAAAAATAACAAACTTCTTGATCGATCCTGCATATACCAGGAAAGAGACGTCTCACTGCATCTCGGTGCATATTGAGCCATCCTATAAGGGCTTCTATATCATGAGGAGGTATATTATTATACGTTGAAGTTGCCATCAAACCCACCCCAAAGACTGCCCGCGTGCATGAGGTTGGACCAGTCCAGCTGATCATAGTCTACCAAAGATGATGCATATATCTCATCAACCTCCTTCGTAGGGTCCAGCATCGGGTTCTCATCACACACCCCGGCAACCTGACGGATGGTTTTTGTTTCTCGCCCGCCTGATGAAGCCCCAGTCCCTGCTCCCGAACCAGCTGGGTCCAGATGTGACCCCGATTTTTGTTTAGCAGATTTCTGGGAGACACGCTGCCGCAACAGTGCCACAAGCCTTGGGGTCTCTAATGCTTTTCCACGTTGCAACTCAGCTTGCTCCCGGGAACCCCAGGCCTTTAAAAGCATATGTCCAAGCGCCATATGCATCTGGCTTTGAAGATTCCAAACCAAGCCCCTTCGTTCATGGTTTTCAAATATCGCCTTCCACGCTCGTTCGCAGGACTCATCCATGACACGATGGCACAATTCATTTGCAAGAAAGATGTATCCTGGTATTGGCATTTGCATTTTAGTATACCATAAAAATCGCCGGAGATTGGCAGTAGAATATATAACGTTATCATATTCTAGCATCTGGATGGCGTCTAGGAAGGCGGCGTCGCGATCATCAGGATTAGAGTCCATGGTAGAAGACTTATCTCGGCAGATGAAGTTGAACGCGCGGAGTTTGCAGAGCGAGATGCGTGTCATCATTAACGTAAATAATTGGATCGGAATCTTCGGGTCACAGTGATTGAGGTACGTGGATTCCATGTAGGCAGTATAGGTATCAAGGTTGTATGATGTACTAGGAGTTTTTGTATTGGCCGGTATATTGTGGGGGGTATGTGAGCTATACTTGGATTCAGGTGTGTTAATGATTGAAGGATTTGGTCGGATCCCCGTAGGAGAAGCTGCAAGAGTAATTTCAATTCGTGTGAGACAGAAGCTCATCTCTGTTGCTCCAACTAGGGGTGGCGGAGGTTCTTTGGCAGAGACGTGCAAATCCATATCGTTAACATTGAGTGGAAGCCGACAATCAGTGCCCGATGATGAGAGTGCTGTAATGGGCGACCCAGTTATCTCGGCAATCCGTTTATCCAAAGCAACAATTTGCCACCAGAGTCGTCTTCGGAGTTCGGTCTCTAAGGGAGAAAAGGCAAACTGGGCACCATCTCGATGTAAACCCAGACGGGTGGCAATACGGACAGCAATTCCTATTAAACAGAACATGGACCTGGGGTCGATGTATCGGAATATAGCTATCTGTGCATGAATTGCTGGTTGGTATTGGGTTATATAGAACGGTATGTGACGGTGATATGTGGAACGAAGCCAGAGACACTTACAAGGTAGAGGAGATACCCCTGAAGAACCTTTAGATCGCTTGACCTCATAAAGCCTGCATTGATCAAGGATTGCTCTGTGGCCTGGCGGTATTTAGTCGTGAGCACATGTTTACCCTCTCCGAAAATCCTTGAGACCTCTTCCTCCACCATTGAGTCAATGGAGATGATGTATATCCCAAACATGAGAGCTTCAAACTCCTTGGATACTTTAGATAAGTCTGCACCAGCTTCAATAATTTGGCCCTGGAGAGTTGGGGCGTGGCTTATTCTCAGAAGAGGATTGATGTTATCGATGTAAATCTGCCACAGCTGGATGATCTGAATCGTGGAAGGGTGGGAACCGGTAATGTTCACGGGCGAGCCACCTGCAATAAATGGAAAACCAACCGTGTCACTAAACATGGTATCAAAGGCTTGGTGGATAGTAGGTCGATCGGACTCCTCATCTGAAGAACCGTGTAGCATGGCATCGGTAGTTTGATACTAGATCTTAACATTAGAGGGGGTGGACAAATTTCCCATCATGAGGATCATTAGGTATGTAGTACCTCTTGGTAATATGCAGACCACTTAGAGCTCCTGGGAAAGAATCAAGATTAACCGATGCGATCGATTCCAGGAACATGGGAATGACTTGACTCACCCCTCGTTATTTTCCTCCAGGGGGTGGTCATTCTGTATTCCACCTTCCGGGGATGTCTTCAGGCTGCTAGCATCATCATTCAAACCCCTAATCGAATCTTCACCATCTAATATAGATTCGAAATCAAGTCCTTGCTGAGTCATGAACTCTTCATACTTCTTCAGTCGTTCGATAAGATCTTTGCCCTGAAGCTTTGTCCGTCTTCTTTTCACCCGAGGCCGCGGGGAAGGAACTGTGCACTCTGCATTTGCCCTTACACAATTCGTACATGGCTTTAACTGATCACAGCGAACCTTGCGTCGTTGGCACAAGGAGCATGAATGACCTCTCGTTAGCATTCCCGACATTGGGGCTCGTTCGAGGAAGGTAGTAGTAATCGAGTGGCGATAGGCTATGTCAGCCTAATTGTCAGCTTTCTCAATAGATCCACGGCAGAACAGTTAAACAAAAAGACCGATAATTGTAGGCCGATCCAATTTTGTTCAATCTGATAGAAAATGACAATTGACGATGATGATGATGATGTTGTCGGGGTGAGACTGGAGAAATTCGGTCCCGAGTTGATCTTCTCGGTCCCGAATGCTGACGTCGGATGCTCCACTAAACCCTAAACGGATCCCAACCCTAATATCTACACCCCGACACCCCGACACATCAGGGTAAGAATTCATAATACGTTGACTCCCCTGTATCTACTACCAGGAAAACATCAAATGGCTAGTCTTCGGTTATCTCAGGAGGTGGAATCAGCGGTTGAGAATTTGGGAAGTTCGTTTCTCGGGTCCGAGTCCTACTTTAATGTCCATTCACTGGAGCAATATATATCCCTCTTCCCTCTTTGCTCTGTTCATGTTTTTTTATTTGATCATAAGACATGAATACTTGCTAGAGAATTCTATTATACACAAATAATACTCCTTTACAAACGGTATTTAAGCAAGCAAAGGTGAATCTAGCTGCCTTTTATCTTTTTATTTTTTATTGGAAACATGGGTTTCTAACAAATTCCAGGATCACAAACCCAGCCCACGAGCCCCAAAATGGGCTCCTCAACACTGCCCCCCAACGATGAAATAGATAAGAAATTGAGCACCATGGAGAGTTCGGACGTTGAAAAACAGGATACAGCATCACAGCTACCAGATGAGAAACCTGGTCTGAATGAACCAGCCGAATCCGCCGATAGTCTCTATCAGCCGAAGACTCTCAAATTCTGGCTCCTAATCATATGCAACTTTCTATCACTCTTCCTTGTCGCCCTGGATAGAACAATCATCGCTACAGCCATCCCTCGCATCACAGATGAGTTCAACAGCCTGGGTGATATTGGTTGGTACGGCTCAGCATACATGTTGACGGCGGCGAGTTCGCAACTCATCTACGGGCGTATCTACAAGTTCTACAGCATGAAAGTCGTATTTCTAACGAGTGTTGTTATTTTTGAAATTGGATCTGCTATTTGTGGTGCTGCCCCTAACTCCGGCGCTTTCATAGCTGGGCGCGCAATTGCCGGGCTTGCATCTGCAGGGATTTTTTCAGGATGTATGCTCATCATCATTCCGATTGTCCCACTCCACAAGAGACCCATGTTCCAGGGGATGTTTGGAATGGTCTTTGGGTTGGCATCAGCATTGGGGCCGCTTATTGGAGGAGGGTTTACAAGTTCCGTTACTTGGAGGTAATGTAGTCGAACTCGCGATCTATGATAATAGTACTAATGAGCGGGACACTAGATGGTGCTTTTATATCAACATCCCCATCGGTGGGTTTACCATGGCGTTTATGATTTTATTCTGGCACCCGTCAAAGATGACGCGAGAACCAGCCTCGGTTGCGACCCATATCAAACGTCTCGATCCTCTCGGAATGTTCTTTTTCATCCCGTCTATCATCTCTCTTTTGCTTGCTCTTCAATGGGGAGGCTCGGCCTACTCCTGGAACAATGGGCGGATCATTTCCCTCTTCATTATCTTTGGGGTCTTCATCCTGGCATTTGCCGCCATCCAAATCCTGATGCCCGAGACGGCGACAGTACCTGCACGAGTAATTACTCAAAGAAGTGTGTTTTGTGCAGCTTTCTATACATTCTTTGCTTCGAGCGCGATGATGTTGATGGTGTATTACCTGCCAATATGGTGTAAGTGACTCCTGCTGTCCGTTCAAGACCCCATACTAACAGCACAACCCATAGTCCAAACCGTCAAGCTGGTCAGCCCCGTTAACTCCGGTATCTATGTATTGCCCCTGGTGCTGAGTCTGGTCGTGGGAAGTTTGATCTCTGGGTTCATTACTCAAAAAATTGGGTATTATGTTCCAGCCATGTATATATGTCCGTGTATCATGTCTGTTGGACTGGGGCTGATTTCAACGCTTAATCTTGATACCGGCTCTCCTCGCTGGATTGGATACCAGGTATTGGCAGGCTTTGGCCTGGGATTCGGGCTCCAGACAGGTGGACTCGTGATACAGAGAGTCCTACCATTTGAGGATGTGCCGACTGGAATTTCAATTATGTTCTTCCTCCAGCAACTGGGGGGTTGCATATTCACGACCGTCGGTCAAACAATTTTGAGCAACCTCCTCATTTCTCAACTATCCGATGTTCCTGGCCTACAGACAAGCGACATTATCAGTGAAGGTGCTACCAAACTGGGCTCCATCGTTCCTTCGGAGTATATGGTAGTGGTCCAGCAAGCCTATAATTTCGCTTGTACAAGGATTTTTCTCGCAGCGCTGGGGGTCACATTTGCCGCGCTTTTAAGCTCTCTGGGAGTGGAGTGGAAAAGTATCAAGAAAGGGAAGAATGGGCAAGGGCCCAGTGGTGATGCCAAAGCTACCAAGGGCGATGCTTAGGCAAAGCTTGGTGGTTTAGGCATTTCGATGATGACGCAACTGGGGTTTGATGTTTGATGGCATGGCCAGGGGACAGAAGTTGAATGAAAAAACATATAGTATTATTCTTATTTTTAATCTGTATTAATAGGTAGTTAGTTTAATAGAATAATCTCCATTCATAAGTTGTTGAAAAAAGAAAAAACAAATACAATGTGATTGTCAATGGCTTATCTTATCTTATCTTGACTCGTTATCAGAGGAAAGAATACGTGCTGACTCATCCTCCACGTGAGTCGGGGGAGGCTTTGCTTCTTTGGGCGAATTCTGCCTATTACGACTGCCAGATCAACACCTCGTGACATCAGATGAGAAGTAAAAAATGCATCGGATCCTTTGAACGGCATCTTCCTTATTGATATGGACTCTGCCAGTTATGGAATTACTACCATACATCCGTTGGTTTTGCTATCTCCGTCCAATATTGATGCCGAATACTTGAGCAATCGCCCCCTGCAGACGCCTTCGGCAGCAAATCGATAGCCGTGCATCATCATGGTTTACCGTGGGAAACCGAGCACTGGGTGCCAGAATTGTCGATCGAGACATATCAAGGTATGTTTATAATGTATCAGCTGTCGGAAGACTAGGCATTGACATGTCTTAGTGTGATGAAACCCGCCCTCACTGCAGAGCGTGTATCCGGACGGGCCGGACCTGCCCCGGTTATCCACACCCTCTAGATGTGATGCTGCGGCAGCGAACTGCTTTTGACCGCAAGAAGAAAAACGGGCCCAGCAACAAAGTACTGTTACCCAAATCCCAAGAATCCGTGCCGACGGAGAATTATTCGCCCTCATCAGCGACGTCAAATGAGTCATTGTCCCCCGTTGCGCTCACACAGCCTCCCGCACCACCATTTCTGGGCGCAATTACGTCGATGGAAGTACCAGGCAGCCTGTATTTTCCTTTGGAGGACACGGTCACTTCCTTGTTTTTCAATTCGTACCTTTACCTTCCGAAGGACCCTCTGATCCGAAACGGATTTATGGAGCTCCTGCCTCAATCTTACTCTAATACTAGTTCTGGATCTCACTTACACCTTGGTGCCTTGGCCGTTTCCTTTTTTTCGGTGGCTGCATGGACTGGGAATCGGCCTTTGCTGCGATCTGCAGAGCAGTTCTTTGCCAAGGCTATATCTAAAACCAGACTGGCGCTTCAAGGCGATGTCGACCGCAATATAGATGATATCCTCATGACTGTTCTGTTGCTTTCTACGTATGAGGTGAGTAGTATCTATTTCAGACACGAATAACTAGTCTGACTGATCATATAGGATTTCTCTGCCATGAAAGACAATAGGATCCCGGGCAAAGCTCATCTGCGCGGTGCTATCGCTCTGGTCAACAGCAAAGGGGCCCAAGAGCGCGACTCACCTCAAGGACGGACATTATCCAGTGCTGTGCAAACCCAGATTGTACGTTTGCCCCCCTCTCTATCATACGTGGAAAATGACCCGGGGTTAACGTCTTATGTTAGATTAAAACATCCATGGGGCTAGCCCAGCCCATCCCACCACCCAACGTTTGGCCCCTCGCACCTTCAGCACCAGAGTCAGCTTCATCGCAGCTGATGTCAGCAACATCTGAGCTCGTCAACCTCCGACAAGCCTGGCACCTGGCTACGACAAAACCGGGCTTATTTGAAGTGGCCGAAATTGACGATATCCTCTCCAGGGCAGTGACTCTCGACTCCCAACTTTCCGTCTGGGAGTATATTCTCCCACAGCACTGGAAGCCGACACCGGCAACCATAATCCCCCAATCGGTCCGCAATGCAGGACTGTATCGCGGCCGATGTGACTGCTACGCAGACCAATGGATAGCATCGACGTGGAACTTCTACCGGGACTCCCGTGTCGTGATCCAAAACATAATTCTCAATTGTCTCCGTCTTCTCCCCAATCGCGGATCTCCGGAAGCGATCCAATCTACACTGTTGACGATTGAAACCATCGTCGCAGACATGTGCGCCACAGTGCCCTTTTTCCTCGGCAGCCAGACCGTCTCAATTTACCTGAATCCGTCTAATATTGAGTATCCTCAGGCCGAAGGCGTGAGAACTACCCATGCCCATAAACAGGCAGCCCCACTTCTGGGTGGATGGTTTGTTATGGGCTACTTGAATAATCTTACTTCGCCAGAATTGTGTCTGCCGGCTGAACTTCTGACCTGGATTGGCGGTCAGATTCATAGAGTTCATAGAATATATACTCTAGATCTCCATGAGGGTGGGAGCTTGGGGCCTCCATCCTTGTAGTTAAACTGTGAATACTACCTACATATATAACATTAGAATCCAACTGAAGGTGACCTACACAAGCTCGATCTCATGGAACTGAATTTACCATCGGCGACGTCCATATTTTAAGATAATATACAAGTACACAAATCGAGTAAGAGAAAAGGGGGGTATTGTCTTATATACATGCATCCGAAATATCCATCCAACCAAAATTCAGATATTTTGCCTACAACCAACCTCTATCATCCACCCACGCCCGACAGGGCAAGAAGCTCAACCGTGTCCCTGTACAATTACTTTTCGACCTTCCCACCAGCCGAACCCTCCTTCTCCTTCTTCAATTTATTCTCAAACTTCTTTCCCAGCACACTCCCAACCCACTGCTCAATTTCCTCCTCAAGCTGGACATCTGCCTTGGACAGATCCCCCCCGTCACCCTCAAACCCGCGTCTCACATATTCCCGCATATCATCAATGCTATCAATGTTGAACCCGTAGAGCACCGCACCGGTCGACATCATGCCAAACGAGAGCACGTTCAACGTCGCCAGGTTGAGCGCCTCGAATGCTTCTGCGCCGCCGCTCACATCCGGTCGGTGATACACGGAGCTGGTGTAGAACGGCGGGATCGATTGTTTGAGCCGTCGCGTGAGAGCACGGCGTGTGATAAACAGCGAGAAAGTGAAAAAGGCGAGGCCGCCGAATAGCAGCTTATATTTCGATTGGGGGTTGAGGAGCTTGAACTCCGGCTCGGATGCTGGGCGTTGCAGCGTTGTTTGCTGGGCTGGTTGAGGGGCTGGGTCTTGTACGGACGAATTGGAGGGTGTGGAATTGATTGATTGAGCTGCGTCAGTGGGCTTGGAGCCCCAGAGCCAGGAGAGCATTTTGAATGTTATATTTTAATTTGTGAGTGGGGGATTGATGGCCGTAGAGAAGTGGGAGATGTGGAAATACAGAAAGGCGATGGGATCTTGATGGGGCAGATTAGTCATGTGCTTTGTCTCATATTTTCTCGGACTTTGGCGGACTTTAGACGTCAGTCTATAACCATCTGGAATTTATCTCTGTGGGGATTCACCTGGAAAAGAATTATTTGCTTATTTGTTCTTTAACAAATCAAGAATATTGACAATGGAAATTTCCATCCAACATTAATTTCTATCCTCACTATCGTTATGATCAGGCAATTGCTTTTATATCTACGTACCTAGGTATTTTGGGTAACTGCTGTTAAGGAAGAAGCTATCATTGTTTAGCCATCCACGGGATAATCCTGGGAGTTTCGGGGAGTTTCAATCTAAAGAGTATCTAGACATTTCAATAACAAGATGGAGTCCATAATCTGCAGTCAGGGGAGCGGAGGGCAGCACCGAGGGCCGCTTCTTTCGGGGGCTCTTAGATCTGCCAGATAACCTGTCCAAATTAAAAAGCAACCTAATAAAAACTGCAATCATAATTTCAGATCAATGAAGTTTTGTGGGACTTATAGCACACTGTTTTAAGTTACCTGTATCCCTTACCAGCACATAATCGTCAATAAATCAATCATATCAGAATGATGGGCTGCTTGTAGATGTGTAGGTATATAGTATATATCGAGCATCTCATGCCCCCAAATCTCCTTTCATCACTACAAAGGTTTGAGCCAATTTCCTACTTCATCTGATTTATTCCTACCCTTTCAAGAGTACCCATAGAGCTCCCACAGAATATAAAGAATAGAAAAAGGGTATAACCTTGGTCGTAACCTGTCAAATTCTGTAATGTTTATGTGACTATAAGCAAGCTGCAGGAAAAACTAAAGTTATGAGGGTATGCTGCTAT
Source organism: Aspergillus nanangensis (assembly GCA_015844325.1). Lineage (NCBI taxonomy): Eukaryota > Fungi > Ascomycota > Eurotiomycetes > Eurotiales > Aspergillaceae > Aspergillus > Aspergillus nanangensis. Next base: position 42,783 of record VCAU01000010.1, on the reverse strand, counting down.
TCTCTTTAGCCCTATGAGTTCCTGTATGCTATTTGCCAGGTCTAGATCTGGAAATCTCCAACAGTTCATGGAAATTCTAATGATTAGTACCTCTTAACAGGAACTATACGTTACTGAGAGTACAAATCTCCGACACTTCATGCAAATCCTAATGATTAATACTCAAAGGGAGCTATCCATCACTTATACTGGAAACCTCCAGCAGTTCACTGAGATTCTCATAGGAATATTTACTTAAAAGGAACTATCCGTTACTGAGAGTGGAAATCTCCAACAATCCACGAAAATCCTAATGATTAATACTTAAAGGGAACTACCCATTATTTATAGTGGAAATCTCCAACAGTTTACGGAAATCCTCATGATAATTTAGAGGAACTCTCCGTTACTGAAAGGTATAAATACTCCCAACTTTCTGCACCAATTCCAATCTCCATCCTTCTCAAACAATCCTCTCTATCAATCTTACAATTGAATCAAGCAATTGACTCTATTATCTTTCAAACCCCCAAAAAACAAACCTCAAACATCCAAAACCTCAAAAAAACCTCAAATCTCAAATCTCAACAATGTCTCCCTTGAAGATGTTCATCTTCTTTTTGGCCATTTTTGGCTTTTTCTGCCTTGAAGGTATGGCCGTCCATCCTAACGAACTTGGCGCTAAAGTTGACGTCTTGTCCGTTTCTTGCCCCGTGGTTGATAATGAAAACTTGGAAATGAACTCGGAAATGAACTCGGAAATGAACTCGGATATTGGTGAAACTAACGAAAACTCGGGCAGCTACAAGCTCTTGGGTTATTGCGATAGATGGCGTGTTTGCCGCACTGGAGCTCGTATGTGCCGGTGCTACATTCCTGGAATTCGTTGCTTCTGCATGGGCTAAATTTCAAAATCGAAAATCTTTCTAAATGGTCTTAGCCATTTTTGACTTCAAGAATCGACTTGATAAGTTTGAACTCTTACCCCGTTGCTGTTTTACTTTGTTTTGTTTCTGTTTTTTGAAAAAACTGATTATGATAGTGATATCACCAAAAAAAAAAATTGTTCTTGTTTCTGGGCTGTTTTGGGCTGTTTTTGATTTTGATTTTGAAAAAAAAAAAGATAGCAATATCAACCAAAAAAATTGTTTTTCTTTTGTTTCTGGAGTTAGTTTTTGATTTTGAAAAAATGATAGTAAAATATCAACCAAAAAAATTGTTGTCTCTGAAGTTTATCCCTTATTATAATCGTAGAAGCAATTGTAATCGTAGAAACTATTTAACCATACCGCTTGACCAAATCTCTCATATCGCCGAGCATCCTAGTTTCGTCAGCAACTCGTCCCAAGTGCTGAGAAGATTTGAGCCCTACTGCTTCCTATAGCTGAAATCGTCTCGAAAAAGAGCAGAGACATGGGTATTGAATCTCCTATAGTCAGGTCAGGTTAGTATAGGTATTCAAGGCAAAGAGGTTAAATTCTTACATCTTGTACAGATCTAACCTGCCATCGTAGTCCTCTTTAGGTTCGGATACCTCGTTATGGGCATGATATGCTGCCCGATATTCAGGCCCAAATTTATTGCAAGTTGGCATCCATTGACCAAATTCATCTATGAAAGAGGTGAATCGGTAAGCCATACAGTCTGTCAAGTTCATGATTACGGCTCCTCCCATCCAACCTACACTCATTGTGGGCGTAGAAAGAACAAGCATCAAAGATTAGGGACCCGTTTGACTTTGCGTCCACTCCCGAATTCGCATACCAGAGATCACCGTGCACCAAGGACGGTTTGACCCATCGACCCTCGCTTTCAAGAGGCCGTAGCAAACGAGGGATTACTTTCTCAAACAGGGCCGGTATCAGGACCTCAATCTCGGGGTCAGGGCCCTTCGCCTCAATTTCGCAATCAAGAGCTCGTCTCATATTTCGCGTAAAGAATGCCTCCCAGGTGTCCTGCCAGTCATTCGCTTGCGGCAGATTGCCGCTGTAAGTAGGGATATGAAAGCCAAATTTACCGTTGGGGGATGTGCTAAGTTTATGTAGTTCTGCGAGACGAGCGCCAAACTCTTCTGGCTCTGGCATTTTTGTCGTATCTAGCTCTTTGTACTCGCAGAGAAAGAAATGGGTATCTGCCGTTTCTTGATACGTCCCATAGGTGATGGGCCTCGGTGCAAAGTCCGGAAGAACCGAGTAAATGGATTTCATCGATTCATACTCCCCGTGGACCATGGCCAGGCCATGCTCGTCCGACACGATCTTGATGAAATACGATTGTGGTGTACCGTCGGCAAGCTGAATATCAATCCGACCTGTACTGGTCCAGAAACTTTTGCCATGACGAGCAATGGATAGTACACGTGATCCTTGGGGTAGCCCTTTCGCATTTGTCAGTGACGGATGCTAGTGGTATATTAAGTACACCATTTGCGATCGTTGGGAAATCAGTTCAACCTGCAATGACGGTTCGATCAAGACCTATAGCATGATCACCAATGGGACGGTCATCCATGGGAGGCGTATGCCTAGGTAGGTAATTACGAGGTATCAATTGTAATGGTAATCGAATCAGAATATTAAATAAGATATAGTACAGACAAATCAAGTAAAGAAAGGAAAGGACGAGTAGAGAAATTGAACTGAACAAAGAACGGAAAGCGGTGAGCGATTTTGCCGGCGCAGTTGAGGCCAAATCGGGGCAACTTTCCATCATCTCTAATCCTGGATTCAACTTTCTCCTCATTCATCGCAGCTCTTCATCATGTCTCATTTCCCTCCGGACGATGTTCGGTATCCCCCGGGCCCGGGCCACAGACCCTACCCCCGCCGTGACGACCGCGACGGCCGTATGTACGACGATCGTTCCCCCTCGCGATCTCGCTCGCCTGGCGGTATTACGCTCCTCCCTGCACAGTAGTAGCTTCGGCGTGGAAGCTTTGGAAGCCGTAAATTTTCTCTATTCGACTTGGCAGTTGACTAACTGCGTTGTTTGCAACCACAAGATCATGCACGCTCTCCTCCACGAGGGCCTGCGGCGGACAGGAGGCACGATTATTCCAGAGGTCACCACGATTCAAACCCACGATATCGCAGCCGTGACCGCGATGGCTATCGCCCACGTTCCTCACGTTCGCCCGCGCCCCGGCAAGGGAGACCAGCCTACAGAGACCGTGATCGCGAAGATTATCACTCCCCGGCTTACGACAGTCGGAGCAGAAGTTATAGTCGCAGTCGCAGCCCCCGACGAGGAGGTCGCCATTATGGACAGGAGAGCAGGGAGGTGATGATGGATGGACTGCCCATGGATATGGTGGAAGAAGACGTTGGATACTCCTTCCCTTTTGACATTTCATTGTCCTTGGAGGCCTAGAGAAGCGCTCCTCCAAACACCGTGCTTGATGGCAAGAGGCTGAGATGTGCATGTCACCGGCTGTGCCGGTTGACGTGTTGAACAGATATCGAAAGAACTGAGTGACGGTTATCATATCGAGGGCCTTGAAGAAGTGCGAGTGATTCGAGAACGTCAGACTAGTATGTTGCTGCTCTTGGGTGGGGGAAAACACAATGCATGGCCATGGTCTGACATTATTGCAGAGGTATCGCGCCAGCTGGGGTTTCTCAGATTCCAGAATTTGAACTATTCTCGTGCTTTCATGGACCAGAACTTCCCGACCATATTTTTGTACGGCCCCAGTGCTGGACCAAGTGATCGCGGCACCAAAGTTCGCATTGCGTTCAGTCGGGAGAGGGAAGACCGCGCACGTGCCAGAGCTGAGGGTGACTGGGCCTGCAAAATGGTGACTATACCTATCGCTGTCCTGTCAATATAGGGCTAACTCGACATGTGAAGTGTTCTGTTGTCAATTATTCTACCCGGCAGAAGTGTTTCCGCTGCCAAGCTCCACGACCTGGCCCGTCCCCTCCCTAAATAAGATGACTGCATAGCGCTGACGTTGGAGTAGAATCTGGCCCAGCGGGTCCTCCGGGTATAGCTGCTCCGAGGGTAGAGAACCATGGAGACAATGATGCTGCACCTGAAAACCAACCTTCTCAATTTCTGCTCTTTCGGGGATTGGAGTCTTCCGTTACGGAAGAGCTCCTGGCGAAGGGAGTGGCTAAATTATACAAACCCGCATCTAGTGGGGATAACCCGTCTGGAACCCAGAAGAAAGGCTCGAAGGTGGCATCGACTACTGGTGACTCTAATCTGGGAGCCCGGGAAGGTTCTATCCGTCGCGTTTTGTTGGTTCGAGACCGCAGAACGAACGAAAGTTGGCGCTATGGGTTCGCTGAGTTTGCTACTATCCAGGTATTTTCTTATTCGTTTTGTTATCTTCGCACGCTAACACGCCCTTGCAGGATGCTCAAGCAGCTGTGGCGCGCCTCAATTCATTTGAAAAATTCACAATCTCGTCTAGGCCCGTTCTTGTCAGCTATATTCATGCGGGTGTTTTCGTGCCGGTTGTCAACCCCAGTACCAGCACCGAAAGATATACTTTCAGTCCTCTAAACAATCCCTCGCTGAAATTGATGTATTGGGATGATGAAGCGTTTGCTCTGGAGTTCACTGTGTCGACAGCAGACTTAGACGGTGGTCAGGCCCCGCAAAAGAGCGACAAAAACGGCCAGCTTGATAACCAGCCAAAAACCAGTAAAGATGGTGACAAAGCGAAGAAAAGAAAGGCAGACACAGCGACCAATGCTGGCGTTAAGAAACTTGCAGTACCTTCGCAGCTACAATTCTGGAGTAATCGCCATGCGGAACTCCACGGCATCCAGAAGAGGGACGCAGAAAAGGCCGGCGGTGATGTTTTGGATGCTGGGGGCTCTTCGCTGCAATCGGCACCACCGGCACAATCCTATGCTGATCCGAATCGCAATTGTTGCTACCTGTGTACGCGCCAGTTCAAGTCATCGGCAGAAGTGAACCGCCACGAACGTCTCAGCGAGCTCCATCGAGGTAACTTGCAGAATGAAGAGCTCACGGCCAAGGCGATGGGCAAACTCATAAAGCATGGGATTGTACCGCCGCCTCCCGAATATCGGGATCGTGCAAGGGAGCGGCGCAAGGCGTTTGGTAACTCCAAGGCGGGGTCCACGGCGAAGAAGACAGCTCCTCCACCAGAGGAAGAAGAGAAACCAGTGGAAAGCACATCGAAGGGCGCTTCCCTCCTCAGCAAGATGGGATGGTCAGCCGGATCAGGACTCGGCGCTCAGGGAACTGGCATGACTGCGCCAATTGCTACGGAGGTGTATGCCCAAGGAGTTGGACTGGGGGCTCAAGGCGGCAAATTAGGAGATGCAACGGAGGAGGCTGGGCGCAATACCCGCGGACGCTACGAGGAGTTTTTGGAGAAGACAAGACAAACGGCGCGGGAGCGATACGAGCGAATGGAGAAGTAGAATCTCGCCGGGTTTGTATTCTACTTACTTACTTACTGTACACCATACTATAAACTGATGAGACTTATGAGAACACTGTTTATGTAATCCATGATCTAATAACCTCTGCTACTAGTTCTTACTTAGTGCTGATTTAGCGCATGCGTCCTAAGGCAGTGTGGACCAATGACCATGATTGCAGGAGCCGCAGCAATTCGTCTCCCACATTTCCCTGCTCCTCTTCCACCGGTAACCAGCATCCGTTTTGAAAGCAGAGACATCATGATCTGTTCCCGTTGCCGGGACATGCCGGCTGAGCTGTTCGGCAACAGTGAGTACCACTACGACCACTCCCCGACATATACTCACCTCAAAGCCTCGGCTGAGGCGGGGTGCCCAAGCTGCGTGTTGATCAGGCAATCGTTTGACATGAGGGTGATCCCCGACAGGGAAAGCCATTTCGACACCGATGACTCGGCCCCAGTTACACTCTCTCGGTACGCGGAGATTTCTAAGGGCCTTCCGCTCTCCAGCAAGGCGGGGGGTCGTTTTGGGAGTTTCCAGGCTTGGAGTGATGAGGGTCTGGCTATAGGTAGGTCTTGTTCTTCTTGTTCTTCTTGTTGATCGGTGAGATTTCAAGCATCATTAGCTAACACCACGAACATTCCAGGCACGCCCTGCGCACTTGCACCAGCGCCAGATAACCCAGGGACATTCCACGCCGTCCGGCAATGCATCGCCACCTGTCTAGAAACACACCCAGGCTGTCCAAAGCCTACCTCCTCTGGCTTCCTACCGACGAGGCTACTGGATGTCGGTCTCGCGGACGGCTCTACAGCCCCGCGAGTCCGCCCCGGTGAGGAATGCCGTCAATTCGGCGGCCAGTATCTAACCCTCAGCTACTGCTGGGGCAGCACTCTCCCACTACGCACCACACGGGGTAACCTCCACCAGATGACCGAGGGCATCGCCTGGGATGGACTCCCGCGGACGCTCCAGGATGCCGTCTGGATTACGCGCAGCTTGGGAGTCCGCCATATCTGGATCGACGCGCTCTGCATCATCCAAGACGACGAGAAGGACTGGCAGCGGGAGGCCGCCACCATGGGCCGGGTGTATTCGCACTCCCTGTGCACTGTGGCGGCACTGTCTTCGCGAGACTGCCACCAGGGAATATTCCAGTCGAGAAACTCCCTCGAACTGACCCCTGTCCCACTGGCGCTCCGTCGAGACGACGGGGGTCGGGTGGATGTCACCCTGTACCCGGCATTTCCGCTGTGGGATCAGCTGAATAAGAATAGTCCGCTTGCTCAGCGGGGCTGGACGCTGCAGGAGAGCGAGTTGTCATCGCGCATGCTGTTCTTTTCGACGCACCAGACTGTATGGCAGTGTCTTTCCTCGCAGTGGACTGAGAATATGCTCCGCGACAACCCAGACAAGCTGGATATCGAACTCAACAAACCGAATAAGCCGTGGTTACTTAAGGACGCGGGCCGGCAGCATCTATCCCGCCCCTACGACCTGTGGGAGAAGATGATCTACAGCTTTTCGCGCCGCCAGTTCACCTGCATAACGGACCGGCTAGTCGCGATCTCCGGGTTGGCTAGTCTGGTGCAAACGCAGACGGGGGATACGTACGTGGCCGGGCTGTGGCGCAAGGATCTCCTCCACGGACTGCTATGGACGTGGAGTGGGGAGACGAAGCCGCAGCGACGTACGGCCCAATATGTTGCGCCGTCGTGGTCGTGGTTGTCGGTTGAAAGCGCGGTCTTTTTCGACGGCGATATCTACACTCGGCTACGCGAGACGCCGGACTCCCGCGAGAGACGGTATGGTCCAGACATCGTGGAAGTCCACATGGAGCTGAAAGGGGAGGACCCGTTCGGCCAGCTGACAGGCGGGTGCATTACGCTTCGAGGCTGGATGAAGCAGGGAGAATGCCGCGATGGGGGAGATGTCTATGACGCGGATAGGAGCATGCATAAGGACTCGATCGGGTCTGTCCATTTCGATGTCGAAGCAGATGCGCGCGAGCATCGCTTCGTGCATATGCTGTGTCTATGTGACTTTGTTGAACTGGGGAAAGGGGGCGCGAACGACGCATCAGGCATTGGTCTGGTCAGGGTGGATGGCCCCGGGGACGTTTATCGGCGAGTTGCATATGCGAGATGGATCAACCCGGACTGGCTTGGGGATGTTGCGCCTCGCGAGATCACGATTATCTGAGGTTGCCATGTGTGTATGGGACTCTCCGGTTGCTAACAAAGAATCAGACAATGGCTTTATGCGGGTTGGGCCTTTCTTCATTGTCCAGCTGGGGAAGTCCCATAGGGCATAAAGGAAAGTTCCATCTTTCTATGCCGGGTGTCCCCGTTATGGCATGCGTTTGGGACTATATAAACCGGCAGTGGCTTTCCTTATTCGCTCATCCTCCCACAGTTGAATATCAAGCACAAACCAACCGAATACTTTTATTCAGGTACTTACTTACTCTCCCCCCAAACACCAAACATACTCATCATGCCTCTCCGAAAAAAGCCCCCCGTCCCCAAGCCTTGCAAAGAAAAGGCACTCGTCCCCCGAGAGCCTAGCGAAGCTGACGAAGAAGAAGCTTGCAAAAACAAAGGCAAAGGCAAAGCACTCGTCCCCCGAACAGAAGAAGCACACGCTCCCCGCCACGGGCCTCTCCCAAAGGAAGCCCACATCCCCCCCCGCGAGCTGGCCTCTCGTATCGACCGCCTGAAGCGCGCCCGTATATGCCGCCGCCGCCTCTCCGCCAAGTTCAAACCGCACCACCACGCCCGCCTGCGCACCTTCTGGGAAGAAAACACCGAGAACTGCGACGTGCGCCTGCGCATCACCAACGGCCCCATGCTGGTGACCAAGGAAATGTGTAAGTTACCACGCATCATCCCCCCCGGGGTGCCCAAGTTCTGGCTGCGCGCCATGTGCAACCACCACAAGCTGCAAGGCATGGTGCGCAAGTTTGAGTTCCACGCGTTGGCTTTCTTGAAGGACATCCGGGTCGACTATCTCGACGAGACTGACTATGTGTTGAGCTTCCATTTTAGAGAGAACGACTTTTTCACCAACCGTGAGATTCACAAGGGGTTCTACTTCCGCGAGTGGAAGGGCAACAAGGGCGAGCCTAAGGTGTTGTTTGAGGCGAGGGGATCTCCGATTGAGTGGAAGGATGGTTATGGGGAGAAACGCCTCGAGGATGACTCCGATACCCGCGAGTGGGTGTCATCCTCGAGGCACAAGTTCAAGCTCCGTGAGAACCGGTGGATGCCGTTGTTTACTTGGCTCTCTGAGACTGTGGCGGCGGATGATAAAGATCAGGATTCTACCGCGGAGGCTCTAAAGGAGCATTTGGCTGCTGGGGAAGAGTTTAGGGATGATCTGGTCCCTCGGGCTATCGACTGGTACACCGGGGAATTGTTCATGAAGAAGATTGGCGAGTAAATCTGTCTTGCTCTTCTTCTTGATCGATTGGGATCTACTCTAGCTCTGGAGTTATTGCTTTTGGCTTACTTGTTTCTTTGGCTTTGTTTCCTTTTGTTTGCATTTGTTTACTTGTTTATCTGGGTTTGTTCCTTGTTGAAGGTGTTGGTTGGCTGCATTGTTCTTTGTTATTATACATAACCAAAAAAGAAGAAAAAAACAGACTGAAAAATGAAATGAAAAAACAGAGATATTATTATCTCGGACAAATATTGCCTTTTGTAGAATAGTAAATGCTCGTAAATAATAAAAGTGCTCCGAGTATCTTCCGGGCCTCCCAGGAATAAGCTAATATTATTCGATGTATAAATCCACCGAGAATTTCTCCGCAAAAGCCCCGCCTGTGGAGCTACGTCAGTTGAATAATTAAAATAATTAAAATAATAATAATCATAATCATATGCAATCCCCTCCTTGGGTATCGACGACTATTTAATCTACTCCCATTTAACCATTCTATCCTCCTCCACCACCTTCAGTCATTCCTTCCCCTTCTCTATCCCCCCAACATAACCACCACCACCACCATCAAATAACATACTATGACGAGATCTACCCAGAACCACCGTGCCTGGTGGAAGGAATCCTCCGTCTACCAGATCTGGCCCGCTTCCTTCAAGGACTCCAACAACGATGGCGTCGGTGACATCCCTGGCATCATCTCCCAGCTCGATTACATCAAGAACCTAGGCGTCGATATCGTCTGGCTGTGTCCGTCGTATAAATCCCCCCAGGTCGACATGGGCTACGACATCGCCGACTACTACAGCATCGCCGACGAATACGGCACGGTCGCAGACGTCGAGGAGTTGATCCAGGGCTGTCATGCACGCGGCATGAAGCTGCTTATGGACTTGGTCGTTAATCACACCAGTGATCAGCATGAATGGTTCAAACAGTCGCGCAGCTCCAAGGACAATGAGTACCGCAATTGGTATATCTGGAAGCCGGCCAAGTATGACGAGCAGGGGAACCGCCATCCACCGAATAACTGGGTTTCTCATTTTCAGGGTATGTTTTTTTTCCTTCCTTTTTTCATTCCTTTCTTCTCCATCTTGTCCCCTGCGGTCACCACAGACTGACTTCTGACAGGGAGTGCTTGGGAATGGGACGAGTTGACCGGCGAGTACTATCTCCACCTCTACGCAACGGAACAGCCCGATCTCAACTGGGAACATCCGCCCGTCCGCAAGGCGGTGCACGACATCATGCGATTCTGGCTGGACAAGGGGGCCAACGGCTTCCGCATGGACGTCATCAACTTTATCAGCAAGGATCAACGGTTTCTGGATGCGCCCATCAAGGACCCGCGCACCCCGTGGCAATGGGGCGACAAATGGTATGCCAACGGTCCGCGGCTGCACGAGTATCTACAGGATCTGGGGAAGATCTTGAAGGAGTACGATACGTTCAGTGTGGGCGAGATGCCCTTCGTCAAGGATACGAACGAAGTACTCAAGGCGGTGCAGTACGACCGCAACGAGCTCAATATGATTTTCAACTTCGAGCATGTGGATATCGACCACGGGGTGTACGACAAGTTCGAGCCGGGGAGCTTCAAGCTGACGGATCTGAAAGGCTTTTTCGAGCGATGGCAGAAGTTCATGTACGACAATGACGGCTGGAACGCGCTGTACTGGGAGAATCATGACCAGCCGCGGTCCATTGACCGGTTTGCGAACGCGAAGGAAGAGCACCGCCTCGTCGCTTCGAAGATGCTGGCTACCGTGCTGGCGCTGCAGTCTGGCTCGCCGTTTGTTTACCAGGGCCAGGAATTGGGCATGCGAAATGTGCCTCCGGAATGGGGTATGGAAGAGTATAAGGATATCGACTGTCTCAATCACTGGAACCGGTATGTCGATGCATAATCAATCCCTACCCTACGCGAGTTGTTTTCCTTTTTACGTGAGATGTCTGACTCTTCGCCGGTAGCATGTTGAAAGACAGGGCATCCGAAACCGAGGCCCACGCCATCGCCCGGCAAGAATACCAGAAGAAGTCCCGCGACAATGGCCGCACCCCGGTTCAATGGACCTCGGAGCCTAACGGTGGATTTACAGGCCCAGACGTCAAGCCATGGATGTCGGTGAATCCTGATTACGCTCGGGGTATCAATGCGGAGGCAGAGGTCAAGGATCCCAACTCAACCTACCATTACTGGGCGGCGGTGCTGGGCCTGCGCAAGAAATACCTCGATATTTTCGTGTACGGAGATTATGAGCTCGTGGATCGAGACAGCCAGAAAGTGTTTGCCTATACCCGCACATACGAAAATCAGAAGGCACTGGTGTTGGCGAACTGGACTGAGGATGCTCTTGAATGGGACCCCGCTGTCCACGGAGTGGATGGTGCGCGTGAGGTATTGCTAGATAGCTACGACAAGGCCGATGCGGCGAAGGAGAGATTTTCGGGCGCGAAGTGGACTCTTCAGCCTTATGAAGCTGTTGTTCTGCTTCTTTAATTTTAGATGGTTTAGTTAACTGGTGGGGAGTATGCGTGACTCAGGAATGTGAATGGGGAGGTATGCTCTAGGAGTAGTGACCCTAATAAAATTATCTTATCTATGCCATGATATCGAGAAGCAAATGGGGGCGTAGACAAAGAACACAATAAGAATAGAGAATAATAAACATCCAGGCGTTGTCAGATGAAACGGGATGAACATCATAGTACTATCATGGCCGGAAAGGGAATTTCCCAATGCGGCCAGCCGCCAGGAACCGCTAGGCTAGATCCGGTCATTCCGGGTCTGTGCAACGTCACACCACCGACACAACCCTAATTCATCTCATCTGCGAGCAGTTTTCATCTCCTCCATCGATTGACCCCAGGCTGGTCCTCAATACTACCATGTCGGTGGGCCAGCATCCCTTTCCGTACTCATAGACACCGCTGAGAAATTCCCTTTCTAATCATCAGCCTCTAGAATACCTCCCATTGTCTACCAAAGAATGTGCTATTGTAACTATTCCCGGCCACTCCCCAGTGGGTATGGCTTGAGCGGTCAGATGGACCGAATCGACGATAGCCCCCCCCCCCAGATAAACCCATCCTGGGTTTCTCCTTTCCACGGCTCTGGTTCACCTCTGAACCATCTTCTCGTCTCATGGCTATCACCATGTCCCGGTGGAGCACCACGCTCATCAAAGGCGCTGCAGTGACCCTCTGCGTCTACTTCCTTGCCAGTATACTCCTCACCGATCGAGATGCCTACAGCTCGACCAAGCAGATCCTCAATGCTGGCCGGCATCATCTGACAGAAGACACCTCGTACGATCATATCAACAATGAAACCCTCGGGGTGAGTACTCCTACTACTATTGCGGCAACTTTCGTGTGAATCTCAGTGGCTAATCAATCCACACCACCAGTTCGAGAAGGTCTACGCTATCGGCCTGAAAGAGCGCACAGACAAGCGCGACTTCCTCTCGCTCGCCGCGTCTCTCCACGGCATGAAAGTCAAATGGATGGACGGCGTGCACCCGGATAGTATCGTCGAGAAGGCCATCCCGGATGTTCGTCAACAAACTCCTGTGACTTAAGTGCATAATTCACAGCGCCTAATCAGCTAACTTCTGACCAGAAATACAACACCTCCAATTCCAAACCAACAGTGATCGCATGTTGGCGAGCACACATGAACGCATTACGCGAGTACGTAGCGCGCCCTTCCTTCCCTATTTCAACCCCAACTAACATCCCTCCCCTGCAGCGTCGTCGAGAACGGCTACGCCTCCGCCCTAATCATGGAAGACGACGCCGACTGGGACGTGTCGGTGCGGCAACAACTCCGCGAATTCGCCCGCGGGGTCCGCACCCTAACCAACACCCCCAAACCGCCCAAGGACGCCCCCTACGGCACGGACTGGGACATCCTCTGGGTCGGGGGATGCGCGTCCGGCGCAGCCGACAACGAAACCTCGATCTACGCGATCCCCAACGACCCGACCATCCCCAACTCCAACCACCGCGTCACCTGGGGCGGCCCCCCGGAGTCCTGGAAACAGAACCATCCAGAACTCCCGGAGAACTCGACCCGGTACGTGTACCGCGCGGAGATGGGCTGCTGCCTGTACGGGTACGCGGTCAGTCTGGAAGGCGCGCAGCGGATCCTGGCGGCGCTGTCGGTGGACCATCTGGACTGCGCGGTGGATAATGCGATGAGCGATTTGTGTGCGGGGAGCATGGGGCGGCCGCATCTACGGTGTTATGCGCCGTTTCCGAATCTGATTGGCACATTTAAGCCGCAGGGGTTTGCGTCGAGGGATTCGGATATTGAGACCTATGATGGTAATGCGTACCATGCGGCGCAGGCGTGGAATTTGGTGTATAGTACTAGGTTGAATATTCAGCGGTTGGTGAGGGGGGATGATGTGGTGGTTTCGCAGTGGGAGAGTGAGGATTGGTGGTCGGAGAAGGAGGTGGATATGCGGGAGTTTGAGTATCCGGGGGGGTTTTTGGTTACTTAGTTAAGGTATTGGTTAGATGGTCTATAGTTATGTATGTATGGTGTTGTTGGCACAGGATAACTGGTTTAATATGGAATATCTATACTATTTACTCAGGCTGCTCCTCATAGGTTGAAATGTTTTTTTCCGGGATGACAGGAGCCTTTGTCAACGTTATTTATTAATCCTGTTCTTCTAATCTCTCCATCATCGAGTCGGTGCTGGCTTTGTTCAGGTCGTATTGCCCGGTTGCGAGGTACTGCAACCTTGCCTGATGCGGAAATGGAATCATCTCCGTCAGGGCCTGGATGGTGGGGTGGGTCAGGTCCACTGATATTAACCCTGTCATCCTTGGACTTCTATTTCCCTGTCGGAGTCAGGAAGGTACCATGCTTGACAATCTATGTCTATCTCCGAGAGTTGTTGTAAGAGGCTGAGGAGTAAAGTCACCCACCATGATAAATCATATCAATCGGAACAGAAACGTAATTGGTCCCTTCATGTCTTTTATTGGCTTTCCGGAAGGCCAACCGTCCAGGAACCTCCTCGGAGACAGAAATATAATGACATGTTGACGTCAGCCGCAACATCTTCAACCACGTTTCCACGCAGCAACTGACTCCTTTTAATATGGAATGCTGGGGTAGTATTCCTTTGACAGCCGCTGGGTCAGGGTCAGGTGGGCTGTTGTATTCTAGCCCTTGATGATGTGTCTATCCATCGTTACGTGGTCCCTGACTGCTGCTCTCTACACTGCCTCCGCTATATATGAGATAAAGACCCAGAGAAAGCCCTTGAGAAACAAAAGGTATCGGATGTAGTCGAAACCATGATTGATGAAACAACCAAGCTCCGACAAGAGGACCCCGAGTCAGGTCACACCGAGTACATAGACGATGAAGAGGTTGATCACCAGGCCTACTACAATGGACTAGAGAAGCAGACCGAGTCCTCCCCGGTTTCTAGGTCCAGGTCCGTGATATGGACGGGCATCAACATCGTCTCAACTGTGGCAATAGTAAGCAAAGCTCCCCCCCCTCTCTTCCTTTTCCACCCAAGGCTGGAAAGGCTGGGTAATCCATATCACCCCCTATTTCCTTCCCAAATTCCCAAAAATCTTACCAAACCTTCAGGTATTCACCAACAAAACAATCTTTTCCGACCCCTCCTTCCGTAACTGCCAAATCACCTTCGCCGCATACCACTTCTTCGTCACATTCGCCACATTATGGCTCGTCTCCCGCTCCTGGATCGGATTCTTCCAGCCCAAAACCACCTCCGTGTGGCAGGTGCTACCCTTGTCCATCGCAATGGGTGTCCAAGTCATCCTCCAGAACCTCGGACTGGCGTATTCCTCCGTCGTGTTCCACCAGCTCTCCCGATTACTCCTCACCCCTTTTGTTGCCGGCCTCAACTACACGCTGTACGGGACGAAGTTGTCACGCTCGACGATACTGCCGTTGACCCTCCTTTTTATCGGCGTCGGCATCGTCTCGTACTATGACTCGCTGCCGAAGGGTGATGGCAAACCCACCACGTCTTTCTGGGGGGTTGTGTTCGCGCTCGCGGGCGTCGGCGCCAGTTCCATCTACACTGTCTGGGTCCCGGGCTACCATCAGAAACTGGAATTGGACTCTATGCAGCTCATGTTCAACCAGTCGCCGGTCAGTGCGGGGATCCTTCTCGTTTCGATTCCGTGGATGGAGACCCTACCGACGGTGTCTAATGTGCCGGCGCCGATGTGGTCGATGGTTTTGTTGGTAGGTGGTTTAACTTATTCCCTCCCCCCGCATTGGGAGATTATTTCACCCTAGGCTAATCGTTGTGGTGGATGTAGAGTGGTTTCCTGGCCACTTTGGTCAATTTGTCGGGAGTTTACATTATCGATGCCGCCGGGCCGGTTAGCTCGTCGGTTGTTGCACAGGTGAAGACTTGTATTATTGTCTCTCTTGGGTGGGTTTACTGTGGACATGTTGTTGATCATCGGAGCTTGGTGGGGATTATGATATCGGCGCTGGGAATGGCCTTGTGAGTTCCTTTCTTTTCATCTATTCGGTGCGTGGGTGGCACTGTGCTAACTCGGATATGCAGGTATCTGTATATTATGGCCACGGAACAAGGGAAGAAGTAATGAACGCGGTGGATCGGACGAGGTGAATGAATGGAGGAGGAGAGGAGAGAACCTTGAGAAGGTGGATGTAATCCTAGACTTGCTGATAGAAACGAAAGACTTAATGATTTTGGTTGCTTATCGGAGTGCTTATCGTCAGGCAGAAAACCTAATTGCCTGAGGCCGGAAACTGATAAGATTCCCCCTCATTTCATCTCCCACCAAGAAACAACTCATATAAGACTCCATTTGGTATATATATATATTTATAATCTCCCAATCTTCTCCCAACCCAAACATCAGATCTCCACAATGTCAACCACCAACCCCCCTCCTCCACCCTCCCACCTCGACCCCTCAACCTACCCACGCACCCTAACCGATCCCACCCAAAACATCCACCTCGAACTCACCTACTCCGCCCTCGACCCGTCCCTCGCCCTGAATCAGATCTCCTCCGCCGCCGCCGGCGCCAACGTCCTCTTCCTCGGCACCACACGCGATACCTTCGAAGACCGCCCCGTCGCCCAGCTCAGCTACACCGCATACCCGCCGCTGGCGTTGAAGACGCTGCGCACCATCGCCAGCGACGCGGTCTCCAAGCACGGGCTGCTGGGGATTGTCATTGCGCACCGGCTGGGGATTGTCCCGATCAAGGAGGCGTCGATTGTTGTTGCGGTGAGTGCGGGGCATCGGGCGGCGGCGTGGCGCGCGGGTGAGGAAGTGTTGGAGTTGTGTAAGGAGAAGGCGGAGGTGTGGAAGATGGAGGAGTTTGTGGATGGGGGGGCGGAGTGGAGGGCGAATCGGGAGAGGGATGCGGAGGGGAGGGCTGTTGGTGGTATTGTTTAGTTTTCGGAGGTGGAAGTAAGTAAACTAGGAAGGAGTAGGGTATGGTTCTATTATTTTTTTTGGGGGGTTCTAATTGTACATGTACATATACATATATTCACACAAGAGACAGCGTCCCCGGCAAATCAAGCCTGCCTGCCACCCAGACAGCCCTTACTCAGTCTTCAATGGCTTTCCCTCTCGCTTCCAGTCATTGATGTGTTCCATGATCACCTTTGTGGCGGACTCGGGTGTGTCCTGGCGGCCGATACATTCGACGAAATCATTCTCAGGGTCTATGAGAACCGATCAGCAATGAACATGAAACGTCCAATAACATCAAACTTTCAACAAAGTCAAGTCAACCACTCACCCATCAGGTAGAAATAGATACTATGATCGACCAGATAATCCTCCCCCGGTGTCACATCCCGCGGCGTACTAAAGTACACCCGGTACTGCTTGCACACGTTCTTCACCTGCTCGTACGTGCCAGTCAACCCAACAATCCCCTTATGGAACTCCTGCAGATACTCGCGCAAAACCTCGGGGGTATCTCTAGCCGGATCGCAAGTGATAAAGACGGGCAAGAAGATGTCTTCGCCCTTGGTCTGTTCCTTCACCTGGTCGATGATCTCGGCCATTTTGTCCAGCTCGTCGGGGCAGATATCAGGGCAATGCGTGAAACCGAAATAAACCTATATAAAGTTAGTTGTTAGTATAGTGCATCTCTCTCTTTCTCTCTCTCTCTCTCTCTCTCTCTCTCCCTCTCCCTTCCATCTCCCCCTCAATACCCCAAGAAAGAAAAGAAAGAGAAAAAAAAACCTACAAAACTATATTTCCCCTTCAAATCCTCGGCCGTAAACTCCCTCCCATCCAAATCCTTCAACACAAACGGCCCCCCAACCTTCGGTCTCCCAACCCCCTTACTCATTTCCGCGATGCGTTTCCTCTCCAACCTCTCCTTCTCAACCTTAAAGTACACGATCATACCCGCGCCGGTAATCACAAACAACAGCGCGGCCTTCCACGAGAACGGCCCCGTCGAGTTCCGCGCCTTCAGCTGGCCCATTGTGCGCGCACGGCTGCACGCAGCTGAGGTTTGGAAGCCGCGCGCGCCGGACACAAAGCCATTGTGGTGGAATGCGACGGGGGGTGAAGAAGAAGAAGAAGAAGATGTGAGTTGGGAAGGAAGAGGACGGCTGCGGACGGAGTGGGAGCGGTAGAGGGAAGCGATGGCGGAGGAGGAGGAGGTGTCGATGGCGCAGAATGTAGAGCGGGATGATGCGCGGGAGAGTAGCCGGGGGAGGTATTTTGTTGTGGACGCCATTGTTCAGGGGAAATGAATGGATGGATGGGGTCGATGAGATGGTGTGGTTTGTGGAGGAAAGTCTCCGGCTCGGCTTTCTTTACGTATTCTTGGGATATGAGGTAGGGGTCACGTGATGGTGTTCGTTGAACAGAGACATGGAGGAGCTTGTTATATAGATATATATCGCAGTAATTCATTATTCTATGACTGGGTTTGATTCTAGATTGTATTTTATTGGGGATTTCCTCTGAACCTATACAATCTATGTCAATATTTAGGGTACTCCTAAGCTTGAAGGTAAACAGATAGTCATCGTGTACCGTGATAGCAAAATATATATTCCCAACAGGATACCTACAAAAGCATTCTACAACGCCCTACTCATACACTACTCTACAATCAAACCACGAGGACATCAATATGCCTTGCATTTCTATAACGCAGCCTCTAATAACAGGACAACTCAAATTATATCCAGCCTGAGAAAGGAAAAACCAGGCTCATCTCACCAGAGAAATAAAATACAATTAACAACCAAAATGTTCCATTCCCGCATGCTTTGCTCTCTCTCCTCAACTCCGATCCATTCAAAGCAAGGAAGTACGTACCCCCCCCCCTTTTGGTATGAGATATGAAAATAAAAAAAATGTGCCAACGCCTTGCTTGGATGAAACATGGCGGAAGTAAGAAATAAATAATAAGAAAGGGAAAATAAGGTAGAAAGAAACGAAATTGGCAAAAGAAAAACGAAGAACAACTTATGGTGTGGTATGCTTTGTGCGGTGGGAAAAAAAAAAAAACAACAAAATCGCAGCTTTTGATTAACATGCGGCTTTATGTACGGCGCGAAGTCATGTGAGAAGTCAAAATTGTTCAATGTACACTCCTGCTGGCCTGACTGGCGCGACTGGCGCGACTGGCACGGCTGGCACGGCTGGGAGTAGTCCGGGGCTCTTCCTCTTCGAGCACGTCGCTGAGACGCGTGGGATGACGATGACGAGGAGTCATGGATTCCCATCCGGATCCAACGCCCCAGCCGGAGCCGCTATAGTCGACGGAGCCCTGCTCACCGTAGCTTTCATACGGGGGGCCGGAGGTGGTGGGTACGAAGCCCCCTTCGCTATCCATAGACCCGGGCTCATACTCTTCACTACCTTCCGACATGGCGGGAGGGTACATTAGGGTAGGGACAGGTTGGGTGCGGCGGTAGGTGCCGTACTCCTCCTCGCCTGGCTCGCTGCTCTCCACACTAGGACCATATGAGCGATCATCATTCTCGGACGTTGGGCGTGCTGGGTACATGCCTTCCTGGCCATAGTATTGCTGAGCATGGGCCTCGGCGGCTGAGGTGACTGGAGGTTGCGTGGCATCGAAATGTTGGATGTCGGCCTCCTGAATGGGTCGTCTCGACTCGGTGAATGGATCGGTCTCGGTGGGCGACGCGGGAGTCTGCTCGTAGTACTGGGCTTCCGATGTAGCTTTGCCATCTCCTCCAGTGTAGGGGTCTCCGCGAGTCGGGGGACGGTTTGAGGAACCGGCCCTGGGAAGACCCTGAATCATGGGCACGACTTGAACGCCACCAACGAGAGTGGGCTCCCCGTTCCGGAGAGAATTTGTTCTCTCTCGTTCTTCTTGTTCGCGGCGACCCAGCTCCTCCCACGCCCGTCGGGCCTCTTCCTTGGAGATCTGAAGCTCCCGGCGCATTTCCTTGAGGAGATCTTCGGCACGGGTCTTGTCTCCTTCGGCCTTTTGGAGGGTGGAAAACGCCTCGGTGCGAGCCTGTCGCTCGGTTCTCACCTGGCGCTCTAACTCGGCCTGAAGCTCCTTTGAGCGCTCCTGTTCCGCGCGGGTATCGAAAAACCAGCGCTGGAATTTTCTCTCCGAGGAGGCACGCAGGCGCTGCAACTCCACCACAGCGTGGAAGAGGTTGGCACCTGCTGCAGACAAGTCGGTCACCTGCCGAGCCATCTGCTGACTGACGGGATCCCGTTCAAGAGCTTCATTGTTCTGCTCGAGTTTCCGAATCCAATACCCCGTCAACCCCTCCCAGTGGGAGGATAGCGTTTCCCAGCGTTCAAATGCATGGGGGAAAGCTGCGCGGCGAGGCTGCTGCTGCGGCTGGGTACCTGATGCCTGGGCTGCAGCTGCCCCGGGTTGAGTCTGCTTTGGTAGCGCTGCGGAAGCTTGAAGCGGAGTGGGTTGAGACGGCATCTGCTGGACAGACGACATGGGCGGTTTGGGTTGGGGCTGAGGGCGTGGACCCGTCGAAATACCCGGAGGCTGCTGTAATGTGGCAGATGTACCCATCGGTTGGGCCGCCGAACCAGTCGGAGGCACCCTCGGAGCAGCAGCGGATCTCCGCTGAGGAGCTCTTTCACTGGTAACGCCAGCGGCATAGGGCTGGTCCTGGACTCTCTCTTGGATTTCCTGCTGCCTGCTTTCCACGTTCTGTTCTCTGGAATGGGCCTCCTGTTCGGCCTTGCGGCGAGCTTCTCGATCCCGTCGCTGTCTCATGATGTCGGTCGGAGTTCGAACTCCACTAGGAGGATGGGGATTCACGGGGATGGGACCCGGCGCGGCGCGAGAGGCGCCATTCTTTCCTCCGAGGCTGACTGAGCCAGGTGCGCCTACGATGTCTGCCATAGGGGCATTCACTTCGTCCCAATCGGGGGTGAACGGGAATGGTTTCCGGATACCTTCTTCCAGTACCCAGAGGATCGCGGACGCGGTGCGCGGTGAGACACGGGTGGATCGTGGCGGCCAGTAAGATTCGCCTCGTAGAACGCGGGCGTGCTCCTCAAGAGCCGAATCGGCGTCGTCGTCGTCGTTTTCGTCGTCGGTCTGCGGTTCGGAGATGGCAGGACGTAGCGCTGCAATCCCAGTCGATGTATTTGGGGCTGGTTGAACCAAGACCGGAATTGACTGTTCTATGCGAGATGGGCGACCCGAGGCATCTACCGAGGCGGGTCGATAGGCTAGACGCGACGTTCGGCGTAAGGAACGAACACTTCCGTTGGCACTAGACGGGCGTGGAGAAGAAGAGGGAGGGTCGTGAGCAGGAATATGTGGAGCAGCCTGCTGCTGGCGTTGTCGTGAAAGAGTCGTAAACGTCGAGGGGTCGTGAAATTCGTAGGTCTCGTCAAATGCGCCGCGGGTGTGGGGAGACACCGCTGACGATGAATGTGGAAGGAAGGAAGGAAGATATGACAACGTGGGAATTGGCTGTCAAGTGGTCGTGGATGGAATGTATGGGGCCCTTGGGGCGAGCTATGATATCAACTGTCGAACCCGATCAATTGCGAAACAGAGAGAGGGTAGCTTCTGTCGATAGGAACGTAAGTAAAGTAAGTAAATGATTCAACGGGATGGAATGTGGATATTATTGATGAGAAACAGAAGAAGGGGAGATTAGTGAGGAATTCAGGATGCAACAAGTGGAAAGGAGGCAAGAAAAAGGGAGGCTGGTCGAATAATTTAAATGCGAAGGCTGGGGAAACAACAGATCAAATCACCTACCGGCGACTCCCCTTCCCGACCGCCACGAGCGTTGCTGTCGGCTCGTAGCAGTCATGGAAGTTCCCAGCAGACGGAGAGAGAGGGATTGTTCGTTTCGTGGGTCTTGCGGCTGGGGAATTGACGACGTGCGAATTGATGAATGTTCGAACCAGAGAGGAAGAATTGGGAGAAGAAGATAGAAGGGGGGGGGAAGTCACGGGCTTTGGCCAGCCCTATCTTGGAGGTTCCCTACGAGACGTCTTGTACTAACTAGCGAAATAGTTCCAATTGATCGGCCCCCGATCCACCTGGGTTTTTCTGATGCATCCGATTTACTGATTTTCTTCTCTTGCTTCTTCATCTTCATTCTTTGCTCCTTCAATCTGGCTTCATTTTAGGCGGCTTTGGTCCTACGCTGCGCCCCCCTCTCGCCTGCATCTCTTTCCCTCGGGATCAGAGAGCCACGTCGGCTGAATTAATTTCCAGGGGTTGTTTTTATTATTAAGATATCGTCATCGTCCCGCGTGTAAAATGGGATAAGCACTTCTTTGCCCTAGTTGACTAGTTAACGTTAAGTGAGTTAATCTACTGTAATGAGTTAATCTACTCCTTCCAAGTAGTAATTCTAGTGAACTCGAGTCGATAACTCGAGACAACATGTTTTCTCTGGGTTTTAGTTGTGACTGGTTTGGTTTGTCTTGCAAAATGCCTGGGCAAGGGAAAAAAAAAAAAGAAAAGAAAAAAAAAGGAATATTCCCGAAGAAAATTGTCTGTCTCCTGTGGAGTTGGATGACGGATGTCTTCTCCGACTGATGTGTTGGCACCTGCTGAGTGAGATGGACGGGAATACTTTCACCCAATGCCTTGGAATCCTCTCCCCGATCGATCTCTCCTGAATAATCTGAATAATTCCGAATAACACCTTACTCGAAGCTTAGGATAGTGAGCGACATGACTCAAGATGAGACGAAGCAAACAAACAACAACCAGGACGAACCTGTGGTTTTCCCCACAATTGGAGCTTCGATCGGAGGGTTCATCCACATCGAGTCAAGAGCTGGCAATCGTATCCATGGATCGTGAGATCATGACCCAAGTAACTACCTAGGTAATTGACGATATTAGGATCATACCCGCCTAATTTCTCGGAGTTTGAACAAACAGAGCACCCCTTCCTCCCTTTCTCCTCGTTTGTTTGTGGTCGCACAATCCGGTTGCTTTCAGGGCGATTAATAGTCGTTTTATTAACGACGATCCAAATCCCCTCTGAATTTCCATGCTTTTCGAGGGCCTCGAGAACTATGGTTGACAAATTCTGGTCGCAAGGAGTGTTTGTTTGTCCCCCGGAATATTTTTTTATCTCATTTTATTTGATTTTATTTTGATTTTTTTTTTTTTTCGGTTTAGTTCATGGGTCGAGCCAAACCTGAAGGAAGATGACCCTCACAGCGATGAGCAACCACCCTCGATGGGGGCGACGGTCATAATAATAACCGAGATCAAAACAAAACGAGATCTGTAAGGGCGCCAATCCTGTATA
Source organism: Aspergillus nanangensis (assembly GCA_015844325.1). Lineage (NCBI taxonomy): Eukaryota > Fungi > Ascomycota > Eurotiomycetes > Eurotiales > Aspergillaceae > Aspergillus > Aspergillus nanangensis. The sequence goes on along the minus strand of VCAU01000010.1, from coordinate 20,186 downwards.
TTCCGGACCGAACATGATCACTATGACGATGGCAAAGCCGACCGCTTTGTACAAAGTATCAGCCATCCGTTCTCGGTTTCAAACCTATTGAAATGCCTTGCATCTTGTCTCTCCACCGGTGCCAGTGCCCTCACCTTTGCTTGTCAGAGAGTCCTCCTCCCCAGAGACTATCGGATGGGTTTTTTTCGACCCCGGGATCGACCCGATCCAGCTTTTGTGAGAGATCGGGTCCGTAAAACAAGACCCGTCGTGGGGTACCTCAGGGGCTCGTCCAAGACGTAACATACTATCTATCTACCACCGGTGCACACGACAGCGACGGAGTCAAGATCTCGGGGACTCAAGTGTAATAATATCGGCGCAACCTGGCAGACGATTCAGGGACTGTGTGGATCTTGCAGCCTGAAGAATGTGCCGGCTGTACGAACCGGCAGCTCCGGCCGCACCCTGCAGGCATCACCCGTGGTCCCCCGTGAAGAGGCTCCCAAAAGATCATGCAGCCGAGCCTCCGTTTTGTTTAGGATCCAGAAACTGACTTCTTGAGGGGGGGGAAATCATCATCTCCACACCTCGAGACGCATGGACCTGTTGTTGACATGGACCCATATGCATGGACATTTCATGCGTCGCGAACCGCGACTTTTTTTTTTTTTACGATAGAAACATGATGGACGGTGCAGCTGGCCCGGGGATCCATCTATACGCATATATTCCATCGATGGGCCTTAAATCTCTAACATATAGGAATGCGGGTCATGCAAGTTGCGTTGCGTGGCCGCTGGTCTGGACGGTTGTCGCCTCCTTTCATCTCCCATGATTCGAGACTCGGCTTTATTTGATTGATAGGCATCCATCCAATTTTTCAATGGACTCCTCGCGACTCATAACTGGTAATATACGCGGAGAGGATGTCGGCTCCACCAGGATGAGATTACCTGTCGCACGGGGGCACCGAAGCCGTTTGGACAGGTCAACTGTCACGGGAATCAACCCCAACTTTTTGGAAATCATGATAGACACCAATAGATTGACCAAACCGGACAAGTCTCCGTCATCAACCCGAAACTGATCAGACCAGATCAGGGGGTGGCCGGCCCATTTCCATGGTCCAGGCTCACTGCAGCTTCGATCGGGGAAATACAACCGATCGATCCTGACCCTGTTTTTCTGGGGTCGACTGGCCAGCAAGGACTATAGCTAGTGGCACAAAGTACCAGTTTAGGAGGAGGTATGTACAGAACGGCCGATGAAGCCAGCCTCTCTTCTTCTTCTTTCTCTGCGGAGAATAACGCGTAGGACTCGTGTCTCGTCGCCCTTCGGTTTTCCCCATCGGCAAGATATGAGATGGAGAGACAGAAAATTGAGACGGCCATTAATTAATTAATCAATTGAGTAATTTAATTCGGGGGGGTTGTGTGGACCTCGCACAAAACCCCATAAATGAGATTCATAAAAACAAGTCGGACCTGGTCGCATCACAGCAACCAGAATGAGCTTCTGGAATGCGGGTCTCGACGGGCGGATGTATTTTCTGCATGGCCGCTGCAAGACGCCCCCCCCAAGCCCCGGCGATGAGCGTAACCATAGATAGATTATGAAGAATTTACAATATTAACCGGTTCCCAGGTCCCAACGTGACGCTGTGGCGTAATACAGGCGCGGATAGGCTTCGTCCTTGAATCCCCGACTGTGACGGTAGTTAAAGGTTATCTGAATGTATGCATGCTTAGACTAGGTAACTACGGAAGATTTAATAGTGTGGAAAAACAACGAGAGAGAAAGAGAACGGAAAAGACTAAAAAAAAATAGAATAAAAATTAGATCGACAGGATCCATCCGACGGCGTTAGTGGATGATCAATGCGAGCTGGAAGAAGGTCCGCGGACCTAGTGATGGATGATGCTGTTGATATCTCACATTTCGGGGTTTTTTGTCCCCTTCTGCCCAGATTGCTGGAATGAGATTACCAGCCTCCGTGCAGATTCATCTATCTCGACTATTGTCTGCAATGCCGTTCTTCATTACCACCGGGGAGGGACGGGTTATTATTACTGGAGCGAATAAGCTTAGGCCTAGTACCATGTAGGTAGCATGTGTATCTGCTACACGGTCACCAGAGTTCAATGAATAGGTTATCGTGCAGGATCGAGACCGTTAGATGGAGGGTACCTCACGGGAGTTTTGGATTATGAAGTCATCCTGGGGGGAATGGGATAGGAGGCCCAGTAAGTACTATAGTATCATCCCAATACCAGGACGAACTTGAGGAGGATGAAACCTTAACTCTGTCTGATACGATCAGTACAACTCACATTTGAATCACCACAACATCCAAACATCCTGAAACCAGAGGGTCTACAGTCGCGACGCGATAAATCACCGCGATGATGAGGAACAAACTCTCATTGAGTTGCGGATCCAGGTTCCGGGTTGGCTCCCTTGCTCTCGGGCTCGATGGAGAGCCCGCCTTGCTGCATCCGCCATCCCTACGGAAGGGGATGATGAGCACCGCGAAGAAAAGCAAGGCCATGATAGGTCATTGCAGCAGAGTGTCTGTGCCCTCGATGGAACTTTTTTATTATTTTATTATTTTATTTTGGTTTGTTTACACCCTGGGAGGGGGGCGCACTGGCATGCGTCGGCCGTTCTCCCCGGCCTAGCCACCAAAGTCCCATAATTAGGGCTTTTCTCTATTTTTGGCCAAACCCGGTCTATAAACATACATATCTCTAGTCGCCCTCTCGTCATTCCTGTCCCCTTCTTCGATTCCATTCACTCATTCATTTATTTATACATAGATACATAACATACACATATACACATCTCCTTCCATCTCCACTCATTCCTCCCTGTCCCTGTTGTCCCTGCCTCCCTCCCACCTCCTATCTAACATATACTCTCTCGCTCTCTCTCTCTCTCTCATGCGCTCTTGACGTCCCTAAAATACCCTGTCGCTAAACAGATATCATTTGGCTTTTGGAATCAGAGCCCATGGCTCTCGGACAGCATCATATTTCCGGTGCAGCAAACGCATTTCACCCGGGTCGGAGTAGATCCCAGTCCACCAACATTCGTTTGCCAGCTCCCTCACCCCCCAAGAAGCGGGCTTCCTCATACTATCCTGCCAGAGGCACCGAGATTGTGGACGAGTCCAACCCTGATCCCTTTTACCTCGAACACTCCCTGTCCCACGGCGCTCCCTGGGGCTCCTGTCGACGGGATATGCGGGACGCGAGATACAGTGACGAGTCGCATCCGTATTTCATGCTATCCAACGCGAACCCCGAGAAAGAGTTCGCTGCGCCGCCGGTCCCCCGTGCGGAAACTGCGCGATCCCGTCCCAATATCAACCGGTCCACCCTCTCTGTTCTTGAGCTGGAGCATCAATTAGGGCTTCAGCAAGCCGGTGCGGGCCACGCCTGGAGTGGACAGCCCTGCCACTCCAGCCACGGTTCCTTCAGCTCCATTGCGGAGGATACCCCCGATCTGACTCCCAGCAGCTCCTTCTCGTCGAATTACTCGTCCCCTCTCTACGTCGAGACAACAAAACCACGACCTCTCTACCCAGCTCAATACCTGCCCTCTTCAACGCCGCTTCATCAATCCTTCACAGCCTTACCCACCCGGCCCTCATCCTCATCCAACGAGCCCCGGACACCGGTGGCGCATTCGAACGCATCGTCTGACACCCTGGTCATGGCCCCCGGGGAATTCCACGACGCTGGCTCCCTTCGTGGGAAGCCTCTACCTTCTGTACCGCCTGTTCCACGTATTGGAAACCCTCCCCCGGGCAAGAGGCCTTCGAATCCCCCTGCTCGCCCACCCATTGAAGCGTCAATGATCTCGGCGCCATGCCGTATCAACCCTGTCACTCTCGAGCCTCACACCACCCACTTCGATCAAGCATTGTTTATTCCCGCCAACGACTGTCCCAGCCCTGTCCCCAGCCCAACTCCCAGCCCTGGCACACCGTCAATGGAGCAACAACGGAGCTTCGGCCGGGACAGACCGTCTACCTCGACCTCGGAAATGTACTGCGGCGAACAGTCAGTGTGGGAGTCAGACTCGGACAACGAAGACGCCGACCCCAAGTCCCTGCGAAAGCCCATGGACACCCTCAAGAAGGTCCGCAGTCGCGTGCACCTGCGTGTCGCCAAATCCGCCCCCAAGCTCCAGAACTCCCAACACCACAGCCAGTCTTCACACAAGAACTCGACCAGCCAAGAACTGGAGAGGTTTCCTTCTATCCCCGACCATGCCCTCACAGACGACCTGTGCCCTCCGCCGTCGATGGCTGTCGTTCAAGCCCGCTCGAGCAAGGACATCTTCCGGCCCCCCACCGCGCACCAAACCCTGCGGCTGGTGGCTCCCTCCACCACCTCGCTGGTCAGACCCCGAACCCCCCGGTCTCGCGGTGATAGTACCACTCAACCACGGCCTCACACGCCGAAGTATGATATTGGCGCCGCGGCCATCCAGGCCCAGTCCCGACGCCGCCAGCGCTCTGAATCCCCCGAGTTGCCCCTCACCCCACAGCGCGAGAAGCTCTGCACGTTGTGTCGAGAGGAACGATCCGATCGAGCCATCCAGCAAAGTCTGTCCCTTGTGAGGCCGCCGCTTTACAAGCGATTCTGGGAATCATTACGCGTGCTGGGCTGCCACGGGGGCGATATTTCACCTCCGCGTCATCGCAAGCCGATGTGACCAAAAGAAAAAAAAGACTAAAAAACTTAAAAAAAACTGTCCTGTTGTCATTTTTGTTCTGATATCCTGTTCAGCGTACCTGCGTACCTTCGGACATGGCGTAACGGTTTTCTTTCTTTCTTTTTTTTTGGGCAAAACGCTCTTGCACCTGCCACATTATTATTCTTTACTTCGCACGGAAAGAAAAAAGCTCCTTCAGGGTGGGATCATCTACTGGATTTGAATTTTGATTCGATTTGGCTGGCTTTTTGTCTCGTCTTGTCTCGTCTTTTCCTTAATGTCTTCACGACGGATTCCCTCATTACGATACGATCTATTCTGCTTACCTGCCTGCGCCATTGACGTGCTTGAAAACGAAAATTAGGGTCATGACATGCACTATATGACCTGGACGCTCTGCAATGAAAACTATTACCATCCCAACGAACGACCTTATGAATCTCTTCTTCTCCCTGGTTATACAGGGAACGACAATCGCTACTCTATACCTCCACGATTCAACATGTGCTGCTATGACTGATTGGCTTATGTACTGTTCCATTATGAGGCATGATTTGCCCTGGACTAGGCTCTCTCTTTCTCACTCTCTGCCTTGTTTTCCTTTTTGATACATCTTTGCACCTACTTACAGCGCTTGATGCTGGCTGGCTACTATCTACCACCATTTCCTTATTTATTTTTTTTTGTCTCGGATAACATAGTTATCCCAACATTCTCTGTCTGTTTTCTTTTTCCCTATGATATACTCTGTCTGTATTGACATCTGTCATTCATTACTACGACCACCTAATATGTACGATCGTTACCCACAACAACAACTACTACAACTCAAATACCACAGTCTTCATAGACTTCAAACAAAATCAAAATCAAAATTTAAAGACAAAACAATCTAAACAACAAACCCCCCAAACCCCTCTCCCCCCATTGAGGAATGCTCGCATACAACGTAGATACCGTACATACCTCGTTCCCCCCTCCCCGACCGTTACAGTCCCATCCTCCCGGAATGGGCGGATGCGACGGTTCGGGGCCCATTTGTTTTGATATCCCTTGATTAGGAAATCGGGTCTAGAATCCCGAGCTTCAGCCCTTTATCCCTTGACGGGAGGGGGGATTTGTTTGATTCACTTGGTGGAGATGGAGATGCGGGTCATCAATTGGGACCACTCGGGGTTTGATTAGTGCCTACCCATAGGGGTGAGGTGATGTTGTTGTGGCAATTGGGTGTTTGCGCTAGGGGGGAAGAGATGGGATCGTGTCTGAGACGGGGGATTATCAGGTAGGAGGTACCTGGGTAGTTAACTACCTACTAAGGTACTATGTAAATCGGGGTTTCGAGGGGGTGGATCTAAGGGAATGGGGTGGGTTTGGTTTCATTTATTTCTGGACTTTCATTAGTAGGCAGGTAGCTACCTAAGGTATCTATCCACCTAGGAATCTTTGTGTTGTTGTGTTAATTGTGGTGGGGAGTTCAATGATGGATTATTTATGTTGTTCTTGGGTTATCGGGGATATTGCCTGTCTACTTGATCTGTGGGCAATTCCCGATGATGAAATATAGTGCATAATTCGGGGTTTATGCAGTGGTTTAAGAATATTTCCGTATGGAGTGTGTGGAGTGCTGAGCTAGGGTTGAGATCGCATTCAAGTGGCCAAACTGACAAAAGTACGGATATTGAGGTCTAGGGATGCGCCGGGGGGAATTTCATTTCAATTGATGATTTAATTGTCTCAGAGTTGTATCTACTAGTCCCGATCATATACCTGAATCATATGATGTTATCTTAGGTCTATATAACTTCGAGTTGTATGTATATCCAAGGCGACATTGCCATATGGTATCGACGAACAACTCCTTCTGTCGCCCATTCTATACCTTCCATTGACCATGCATGTAATGTGAATATGCAGACGGAAGACTTCTCGTCCCTTTCGTATCTTACAGTCCAGATCCACACGCCGGTGATCCTATCGGAGCCAGCTGCAAGGTACACTCAAAACCACAGCTGGAAGCAAAGACCCGAGACACGGGATGCAGGAGATTCACCCGGGGGAGGATCATCCGCGGAAAGAGGGAACTAAGACAAAACGGCCCCTTTCGCCCCTACAATCGACCTGGAAGAGGCAACACCAGCAGAAGTACCAGTCACCTAGGTAGGTAGGTAGGTAGACATCCGCAACGATGCAAAAACCAACTCCCAAACCGCAGGGCCCAGTAGCTGCATACAAGCAAGCAGGTAAAACAAGCCCGCCCAGCAGATGGACTGACTGGCCGACTGAAAAACCAACCAACCCATCAGCTCTGTCCCCCCTCCTCCCCCTTGTCGAGCTTAGTATGCCCATCCTCTTTCGCCTCCAAGAGATCCATATTCTCCTCCCAATGCGCAACCATGACCCTCTTCTCCCACGCGTCGACAGCCGCATCGCCCGTCCGCGCCAACCTCACCTCCGGCTTCTCACTCTCCCTCCCCTCCGACTCATGTAACCCCGCAAACACCACCTGAACATCCAAATCCCTCACCGCCCGCTGGTAAATTTTGAGAATCTCATCTCGTTTCACCCGCCGCGCCTCAGTCTCAGCCTCGGTTTCAGAGTTTGTGTTCGTGGTGGTGGCCCGGCCTCGCGCGGGTTGCTTCTTCACCACACTGGACGAAGCCCGACTTTCGTAGCCTCGTAGGATTCCTTCGAGAATTCCCAGGGTGGTGCCGGCGCGGATCCCTAGCTGGGCGCCGATGGGGAACCCCGCGTCGAAGCCGGTTTGCACATGTTGGCCTTTGGAGGCGGAGACGCCGTCGCGGTAGCCGGCGGTGACGTGTTGGCGGCGAAGGGAGGGGAGTTCGGAGGGTTCGGTGGTGGTAGTTGGGGGTTGGTGGGTTGCGTCGTGGGGGGGTGAGGAGCCGAAGATGTCGTCGAGGGAGTTGGTAAGGGGTGGTGGGGAGGTCATGGTGATTGTAGTGGGGGATATGAGAGGATAGGAGAGAGGTAGGATGTTGTAGTTTCTTCAAAGGGGATTGTAGGGTGTAGATGGAGCTGGGAAATGTGGGTTGAGTTCATTGATGGATGCAATCGACCATGGGAGAGAAAAATCGGTGGAAAATCAGTGACGACGCCAAGAGATCTTATCTGTTATCGTCCGTCATCTTTAGATCACTTCAGTCAACAATACTACAACACCTAGTCACCTCAACATGATTGTCTCCTGCTAAGACATCTCTATTATCAATTAAGTGATCAACATCAATGCCTTCCCTTGGAAACAAGAATGCCATGGCTCTTCTGATCGCCCTCGAGCGATGTAAGCACTAACGACGCCGTCATGCGACTGGTTCGGGCCAACGCAAACAAACCACAATAAATACCCACGACCCCCATTGATTTGAGAAACGATCCGTGAGTTAATTAATAGAAACTCGTCATGGCCGCGAGATCAAAACCGCGACTTCTGCTCGCCCTCGCACTACCCCCGGTCATAGCCACCTACGGCATCCACCGGGGTCTCCAAACCCTCGAACAGCGGTATCCCCCCCAACCGCCTGAACAAACCAGCAGCATCGCTCTCCGCACGCCCCAAGACCCTTCCACGCAGCAATGTCCCCACGTTGACATTTTCGCCGCCCGCGTGCCACTCAAGGCTCTTCAAAACCGCGTCCAACAAGCACAAGGAAACGCCAACAATGCCAACAACAACAGCAACCCCACAGTACAAGACCTCACCACCGCCTGGGCGCAAACCTTCCTAGGAAGCAGGGTGTTCCGCGCCGAGGCCTGTGCCATCGGCCTTTTTCGTGGTGCCGGTCTAAACCCCGGCGATCTTGGCGATACGCCCGCAAAGTTTTCCCCGGATGCTGCGCGGGATAATGCGCCGCGGGTTCTTGCGAATGGCGTAGCGGTGGTGGTACGCGCCCCCGCAGAGGATGATACGAATGGGCTTCTTGTGCGATGGAGTGTGCCGGATGGGCCACGTCGGTTTTTCGAGAAGATATCCACATGGGGCTATCCGTGGCGGTTGATGTCGGGGGGTCGGCATGAGATGAGTATCTCGGAGCCGTTTGGAGGGGAAGAAGAAGGGGAAGGGGATGGGGGGCCGTTTGTCGAGGTGAGGTTTTCTTCGGCGCATGACTATGAGGTTGTCGCGTCGGAGGGGAACTGTCAGAAGGTATTGCCGGAGTGGGGTGGGCGGTTACATCGTGGATACGCACGGTTTTTGCTGGATATTGCTGTTAGGGAGCTTGAGAAGGAGGTGTGAGACTGGGTGGTTCTTGTTGATTAGCAGGAAACATTGCGCGTAGGTGCATTATGGACGAGTGCTATCTGGTAGGTGGTTTCTCTATCCGTGAGTTGTCTGTCGATGAAGATTCGATTCTACTTTATGGGGTTGTGCTACTTCATGGTGAAGGGTTGCTGCAGATCTAGTAACAGGTAACCGCTGATGGATTACAGTAACCTGCCGTTTACACAGTACACACACACACACACACACACACACTTACTATTAGTCTATGACTCGATTTGTACAACATCATACCATTTCTCCTCTATCTTATCCTCTCCTAAGGCTCAATGATGCGTGATGGGAAAGTCACCGAGCCTAGGCTCTGGTCGTACTGTGCCATTCATGATATAATCTTTCCAGCCAGCGGGATTGCTGTCAGCCCAATTGGACGATTTGAATTGAACATACACCACGTATGCCCACAGCTTGTGCTCGCTCTTCACCGAGGATGCTGCGCACAAAGCATTGTCAAAGTCTAATAACCTATGAAGTCAGGGACTGGACGGTGTAACGTACCACCATCATTCCTAGTTATCGGGTAGTTATATCGAGGCTCTGTGCAACAAATGGAAGCATTTTATATCAACCAGCACCGCGAGTTCATATTCTGACTTTCTACCTGGCTGGACACAGTGTGAACAGAAACGTAAGCTTAAAGCATCAATGGGAGGGACCAATAGACGTCAGAATTCGAGACCCTTTATTACTCATAATTGAGCTCAAAAACGCAACTGTCCAGCACCTTTTCCATCCTGATTGACGCACACAGGAGTGGAATAAATCCATCAGCACAACCCATGTAGTGTGCCCCCATCTCTACGTTATACGTCACACACATGATGGCCTCGAGACTCGAGAACAACAATCGCCGATATCGTGGCCATCTCGTGCCGAACCGAGGGTACGAATAGCCACTTGTGTTCGTTGCGTGCACCCACACAGGCTTAATGTTGTCTGGAAGATGAAATGCCACCACCTCTGTCCAACGTCGGAGTATGAGCTAAATACCCTTTTTCATTCTGCTGTTATCCGATGGTGAGAAAACTAGCTCATCAGGGGGAACACGAGTTCACAATTGGTTCCTCCGATTTACACAGTAGATGCATACTTGTCCATTTTACCCTAATTGGCATCCAATCCAAACCCCTGAATTCCTCACCCAGAAATGGGTTGGACAAAAATCCAGGATTGTTCAATGTCTCCGTTCAGTCCTCATGAGAAATTCCCTCAAGTATCTCTGAATGGAAGAGACAAGAGGGTCGTGTTTGTCCGCTCAGGCTTTGATATAAAACCCTCGTTAGAACACTGGTTCCTTTTTATCCATTCACCTTTGCAAGCAACTACTCCCATATTGGTGCAGGTGCGAGTGATACCTTTGCAAGAACAACCAATCTCCCAAAATGAAGCTTTCCAAGGCCTTAGCCCTAGTCGCCGCCTCAGTGGTGTACGCTAAAGAGGCTCACGTTGGATGGGTTTATTGTGGACATGTCCTATTGGATTACGGTAATACATCACTGCTATCTAAAGAATTATTCTATTAACACAGTTAATGATTGGTAGATTCCGATCTTTATGAGTCCCAAATCAATCAATCTCTGACGGAGGCTGGATTCAACCTTGCAGGTGATTATTTTCAGTATCTGAATCCAATCAACAACAGTCTCTTTGTTGTTGGTTCGCCAGATACCGGCGATAAGTTGGGATATACTGGCACGTGTCAAGGAGACTGTCTCTATCAGAAGGGGGAGCCTCTGGATAAATGTGCCTGGGGCGTTCACACCCCGGGGTTCCAGTGCACTTTGTGGCAGCGTCCTGAGTAGACTAGTGGATCCTTTCAATACCTCAGAAGGGATATGCCATACTGTAGGGTCATTTGGCCCTTGAACAATTCTAGCTTTTGCCAGCGAAACATGGAACTTCTAGGTTCAGTAGCAACAATTGAAGGACTTTTGTCTCTTTCCAGATTCTCTAATGGCCGTGCTGTCACACGGCAGCACATCGCAAGATAAATTGTACGCTTCACAAAACTTATTGTAGAGTTCCAGTCTGGGGAAGGACTGTGTCTCCCAATTTTGGTTACAGCCGCTGTGTGATGATCAAATTACGGTGTATTTATTTGATCGTCTGGTAGATCTGGACTGCAACGGCATGTGTCTGCTTCCTGAACGGAACATAAATAGAGCCGTCAATCCTCTGATTCTCATTTCCCTTCCGCTTATCCTCCCATCCCATCAGACTCAGACTCAGACTCAACTGATATTTGTATCTCCATTGAGCATCCAAGAACCAGAAATCCTCACAAACATGAAGCTTGCCACCGTGATCACTGTGATTACCTCTCTAGGCTCCACGGCCTATGCCAGAGATGCGGATGTCGGGTATCTGTACTGTGGACATGTCTTGCTTCGATACGGTGAGAAACAACCTCCATAGGTACCTAGTAAATTTTATTACCACCATGTGCTCATCAGACATAGACCGAGCCCAATACGAGCCTAAGATCAAGGCGGCCCTGGAGACCGCATCCATTCTCTTTTCTTACCATATAATGGAGGATAGTCTTTTTCTTGTTGGTGCAAAGTCGACCGGCATGGTGACATACTCTGACACCTGTTCCCCGGGCAAGTGTTTCTGGGCCAGGGGGAAGCCCAAAGATTATTGTACTGGTTTGAAGGAAGATCAGGGAAGTCGGTGCCAAGGAACCTGTGTACCATGCGTTCCACCAGCGACCATTTCCGAGCTTTGAGCAAGGGGTTGGTTAGTGTCTGCTTAGATGACACGTTCCATATGTCGTGCGGGATGCTGGTATCCCGGTTAAGTAGGTACCTAGGTAGCAGGTAGTCACAGTGAGCTGCAGTGAGCAATTCTATGGATTGTTATTGATCTAGTATGTGGGGGTTTAAGTGCTGTGGCTGAGTTAGTATGCAAATGTATCTCCTCTGAGTAACGTACCTGGGCCAGTCACAACGGGGGATCGCCTCTACCTCGTATCTATGAGATCATCCTTGAGAAGTCAATCATAACTAGATTGGAAATTGGCTTTTACCAGTGCTATAAATACTGGGATACTGAGCAATATCAAAGGAAATAAGCTGGGAAATATCATCGCGTATATAAAAGATTCACACCGTCCACGGGTTCGTGTTCAGTTGGACAGAGAACCCAACATCCATACACCTGATCCTATTTGTCTCAAAACACACAAAAACTCCTACATTGACCAACCCACACCGTGAACCGATTGCTGTGGTGGGCAGTTGATGTCGCTTCCCCGGCAGCGTCACCACCGTCGAGGATTTCTGGCACACGTTATCGCGTGGCCTGAATGTAGTGTCCGACATCCCACCCGACCGGTTCAACCCCGAAGCATTGTGTGATCAATCCTATTCCTCTGGCTTCCAAATGCCTCGTGCCTGGGGGAATTTCTGCGCCTCCAGGAGCACTGTGTCGATGCCTTCTCGGGCCAGTGCTGCTGCTGCGTATGAACCTCCTGGTCCGCCACCGATCACTAAGACTGTACATTCAGCAGGAATAGACATCATATCAAAATGGTCATAAAACGAAGTGACAATTGCTCCTCAGGGCTCAATCATTCCCTGACAACATAAAGAATTACACCGTCCCCTGCTGGTCCTTCCAAGCCTCACGCTTCCGATAAACATCCTCCCGAAATGTTTGCTTCAACGCCGAAGCCAATTGAATATCCACCGGCAAAGAAGCCTGCACCGCACCAATCCCACACAGATCATTCTTCCGATCAACAAACCAAGCAAAAGTCAACCCCCCACCCCAAGTCAACGTGCGCTCCCCATACCACCCATCAACATCCTCCAGCGTCAACAGCCCCCCCAACCCATGCCCCGCCCTCGTCTCAACATCAGTGCCCACCCTAAAAAACACCCCCATCGGACTCGCCAGCGCCGCCCGATGCGCCGCCGTCGACTCCGGCGTCAGATGATGCTCAAACATCCCATCCACCGTCTCAGCCTTGAGCACCTTCCCATCATTCGCCAGCAACGACCGCAGCACCTTCACGTAATCCGGCCCCGTCATGAACAGCCCATGCCCCCCAAAGTCCCCCCGGGTGCGCGTGTTCATCTCCCCTCCCCCACCCAGCACCGCCCGCCCCACCGCCTCCGGATCCTCCGGGTTCAAATCCACCAGCCGCGCGCGCAGATCCTCGCGCGTGACCGGGTAGAACTGCGCGTCGGAAATACCCAGCGGCGCGAAGATGCGGTCGTGCATGCGCTCGGCGAGCGTGCGGCCTGTCGCCCGCTCCACGATCCGGCCCGCCCAGTCGAGCCCCGGCCCGTACAGCCAGCCGGAGCCGGGCTGGAACCCGAGCGGGTAGTTGAAGAGCTCCTCGACGGTGCGACGCTGGTCGGCGGCGGCGGGGGAGAATTTCTCGCGCCACTTGCCGACGGCCGGGTCGAGGAAGTGGTACGTCACGCCGGCGCTGTGGGTGAGGAGCATCCTGAGCGTGATGGGGCGGGCGGGGGGCTCCAGGATGGCGGCGCCGTCGTCTGAGAAGCCGGTCAGGACTTGCTTGTTGGTGAGTTCGGGGGCGATGGAGGAGAGGTCCCCGTCTAGCGTCAGGAGGCCGTCCTCGACGCAGGTGAGGGCCGCGAGGGTGGTTATTAGCTTTGTGGCGGATGCGACGAAGAGGACGTCGTCGAGCTGTTGGGGCTGCTTCTCTCCCGAGAGGAGAGTGCGCGAGCCGAATGCTCGGTCGTAGACGAAGTTGCCTTGGGCGTCGGTGGCGCAGATCACGGCGCCGTTGATCTTGCCCGCGTCCATGGCGGCCTGGAATGTGGTCTCGATATTGTCTGCCATGGTTGAAATATTATATGGGGCCGTAAGTGGATGAAGGTGGGATGAATCATAAAAAACACGAGATGGAGTAAGATCGGATCTTTTTATAGTTAGTTGATTTGAGGTGATTTATTAGGTAAGCCCCCGACGAATTCACATCGTTCTGGTAGTTACGAACTACAGTTGACGTAATTAGTGGATGCCTAATAATGAATAATTAATTGGTGGGTGAGATTGAATTGAGAGAATAATTCCGAAGATCCTAAAAATGTGCCAAACGCGCAATGAGATACCGCAGCATGTAGTTCTTCTGTCCCGCTTGCTTCTCCAGCACACCCAATGCATCTTTGGCTTGCGTCTCCAGGGAATGAATGGTTTTTCGGACATAATCCAAACTTCGAGCCTCGTTCATTTTCTGTAATACGAGGGTTTTCAACTCCATGGGCATCTGGCCATCCTGCGACCGTTGCTGCAGAATGTTTCTGATCATCAGATGATCCGGCGAGTTTTGCAGAAGATGGATCAGAGGGAAGGAGTGTTTTCCTTCATCTAGATCCTCGGCAAAGCCTTTTTCTTTTTCGTACTACGATGTATTAGAAAGAGAATTCTAAGGGTAGGGAGATAGTGACTGACGGCTGCAGATGCCAGGTTGATATAGTCATCTCGAATCTGAAAGAACTGGCCAAGAAGAAGGAAAAATGCAGAGAGGTCATCCGGGTCAACAGGCCTAGGTCATGAACCATCAGTGGATATTTCTACGAGACGAGATAGATAGCTATACATACTTGGGAAGCTCGGCTTCTGCGTAAATCATGCCACCCAGCATGCAGAATAAGCCGCCAGTTTCTGTCCCATATCAGATCAGCCATGACTCTTCATTGGGATGGATTGAACTAACTCATGCGGCACATTTCAAGGTATTCCTCCTCGCTTGGACAGGTGCAAGATCGAGCCCAATAGATATCATAACTTTGACCGATGTGAAGCTTCTTCATTTGCTCTGCATACACTTGGTCAGAATCACCAACAGCCGAACGATTATGTGAGCCAAACACAAACCGAGGAATATCTCTTGGGAGCGTTTCGTCAGCTTCAATAAATCTTCCACCGCCGCGACATAGACGAAATTCGCCGAATTGATCGTTTGCGCGGGTCCGAATATCTTATAAGGCGACGGATGTCCTCGGCGTCGGGGGGACTGGTCTTCGATGTCATCCAGCAGCAGCGATGCGCTGTGAAGATGACATACGATGCTCTCGATGTTGTCTAGGGTGGCCTGGGGTACCTTGAACCATGAGCTCAAGGCCTCGACAATCAGGCCTCGCACGTTCTTGGATGGAAGTGATTCCAAATAGTTGACGGGACCAGAGACATGCTTTTCCCAAAGATCGAGTTAGTACGCTTGGGATGAGCAGCTGGAGAGGTTTTGTTTACCTCGTCATTCAGAAGGGGACTTGGATGCTCCCTAACAGTGGTTTTGAGGTCAAGAAACCTATCCAACGGCTCTTCTTCAATCTTAGGTGGGATCAATTTGGCTGCTCGAGCTGCTGCTGCTGCCTCCAGGTATGCATCGCACTTGGCCGTCGACTCGTCAAGTTTGCTGTCCGCAAGCCATGGACGGACTTCTCTCCAGTTATGATATCGGTAGCAATTACTACCCCAGTACCAATTGCCAGACACCATGAACTCGACTAGCTGAAGATAGTGGGCGAGACGTGGGGACGTTTCCCCATGGTCGCGTTGGAATGCTGCCTTCTCCGCGATAAACTGATCCTCGAGAGGCTTCATCTTTTCTGTGAGTAACGCTTCTTTGGCCTCTTTGGCGGTGATATCTCTCTCCTCCATCAGTCGCCAAACACCGTTTCTGAGCTGGCCTGTATCTTGGAGCTCGCAAATAGACTCTATGTCAAAACTGTAGAGATCGTTGCTCAGCGTTGTGAGCGCCATTCCTTTCCAGGCAATATTCCAGATAGGTTCCAAGCCTGGCCGGGTCAAATCAAGCTTGCATCCGTAAATTATCACCATTAGATACATGCTATTCACTCATAATCATCAGTTTTCCTGTGGCTAGCATTAATGTCGGTCTAGGAGACCTTACTAGCAATCGCCGTCCTCCCATCGATAGGAGAGCCAATCGTCCCAGCTTTCAAACTTCGTTGCCTGGTGCCCAGAAAACCATGTCCGATATCGATCCACTGCGTCGGCAAGTAGTTTCCCTCGAACTGGATCAATTCGAAGCATTCCAAGCATAATCTTCGAATAAACCTGTTTCAAAGGCGTTGACCAATTGTGTAATTCATTTCTAGACACTCCTTTGGGGCTCCTGTATAAGAATGCCTGTTGGACGGGTGCCCTGGAAGCTGGCGACTATAAAAACCACATAAGAAGGTGTTCTGGGTTGCTCGGGTTGGCATATCTCACCTCTTCAGGCCCAGGCTGAGAACTCATATCTATCGAAATTGTTAG
Source organism: Aspergillus nanangensis (assembly GCA_015844325.1). Lineage (NCBI taxonomy): Eukaryota > Fungi > Ascomycota > Eurotiomycetes > Eurotiales > Aspergillaceae > Aspergillus > Aspergillus nanangensis. Next base: position 3,928 of record VCAU01000010.1, on the reverse strand, counting down.
TGAATTATGGCAATAATTTTTAGAAGGGTGGTTATACCATCCGCCGCAAAGAAGAACTCGGTGAGTTTGGTGATAACGGCAACTCGATCAGGTTCCATTTCTGGCAACCCCATAGAAATGATAGAACCTTTCGGTGCTAGACAACCCTGAAATCCCCCCCCACCCGCTTCTTCCCATTCTTGTGCGAATATCTGGATAGCGTGATCTGCCATCTCGTGGTATTTGCTCTTTCGGACAGCAAGTCGGGTGGGGATCAATTTTTCCACATCCTGGGGATCAACGACCGTCGAATTCTGATACTCCATGTTTAACTTGTCCTGGAAAGCCAATGATCTGATCAATGTCAATGCTAAATCAAGTAACGATATACCACGCAGAAAGTGTCAGTCTGGTGAGAGTAGGGTACTCAACAGAAAACACGGGGCAAAAAGGGTGAGGTCGGGCACATTATATGGAATGAATGCCTGTATCACCAAAGAAAAAAAAACCCCGATTCTTTTCATTTACAGACGAATGGAAAATACCCCGTCCTCAATCGGCATATTACGTGGTCTTTTTTCACTAGTATTGATACTAGTCGTTGGATGTCCAAATCAAGTACTTCAAGCTGGGGCAAGAATTTCACATCTGAGGATAGTCGTATAGACAGCAATAATATGGGGAAGAGAATGCAAAAAAGCCAACCTGCTCGGATTTCCATGGGTATACGCTATCATGGCTGGCCACACCGTTAGATCCTCTGACTCAATTCTCTTACCCATGGAATTTTAGGAAACAGACGTCATCTTTATCTTGTCATGGTAGCTATAAGATCTCCATCAGGCTAGCACTGTTCTGGAACAAAGCCCCAAGATCCTTCACATTCGTCCAGAAATTCCTGGACGTTTTCGGCAGAAAGATCACACGCGATGTAGGCAAATCCCCCCTCTCCACATTGGCATAACCTCCCATATATTGTGATACAGATATCAATGGTTCGTTCATCGGTGCATCCAGATTCAAAAGACACACAGCTCCAAGCATTTTCACCGCAGGTATTTTGGGTTGAAGATGCATGGATTGTTGGAGCGAACATCACGAGTAGATGCGGCGAGAGGAGGATATTTTCATGTCGATAGACTTTCTTGCAGGTTGTTTGTGAGATCAGGAGGTAAGAGAGAATTGATTGGATGGAGGAAAACGACGCCCACGGACGGAAGACGAAGAGGAGGTGGGATGGTGGATGTCTATATCCCCTTGTGCCTCCAACTCGTCCATGGAATTCAGTACTATCACATGTATCGGATTCGGGAGAAAACTCTGCGTATTCCAGCTTATCATACAATGTAGAAAAAATCCGATATGATTGAATACATGCACCGACACGAGTAATATCAGAAGAAACTACCCTGATAATACCGATCTCTAGAAATGGCCCGCAAACCTCCCCGCTCACAACTCACACGGTTTGGAATACCCTCGTGCTGGATCATCACGACACCATTCCTCGAAAAGATAAACCACATCTTCCGACAGGTCACAATATAAACTCTCTAATCCATCTCCACACTGACAAGTAAATTCTTGCAAAGCATTACAGATACCCGTTGTTATCTCATCATCCTGCTGCCAATCTTCGCCGAAACAACGCCGAGCATATTCGCCACAGGCGGTATGGATGGTAGGCGCATTAATGAAAATCAGAAGGAATGGAGGAAGTTTCATTTTCTCTCTCTCTCTCTCTCTCTTTTGCTTAATCTACTCAAAGAGTAGTAGGAAGTTGGATAGGGATATCTGTAGATATGCCAACAGATAGAACAATCGATAGAGGGATAGTTGAGTAGGTAGGCAGTATCTGGATCAATATTAGGAGTAGAACGTATGACCTCTTATGATGGAGGAATCGACATGTATATTGATTTATCGGTTGGTTTTAATAAGTCTTTACAAGTCATGAAGAAATCCTCCGGACTGCCTGATTCACGAATCATGCCGCAGAGTAATGCCGGAACAATCAAACATAATAGGAAGAAAGGGAAAGAAGGAAGAAAGATATATCAGAAGCTAATATGACTGAGAATGTATTTTAAGAGTACCGAAGGCAGACAATATTAGACAGCCGAGAAGGAGAATGAATTCCAACAAGTAATTTGTATGTCAAATTCAAACAAACAATACCCAAATAGGTATCAAACCAAAAGACATCCCGACTACGGACACCTGTAAGGATGTCCTTCAGGAATCTCCTCATAACATGTTTGGTCCCATTCTGTAACCAAATCTGCAGGAATATCACAAAAGAAAACCCAGAATTCACTATAACATTCACAGAGCTGCTGGCCCAAATCAAAACAGAGCTGTGCTGTTGCCCTATAATCGGCGCCACAGGTTCGAGCATATTCACCACAGGTGGCGGCATAGATCGTGGGAGCAACGGTAACGAGGAGAATGGAAGAAAAAATTCTTCATTGTGTTTTCTGGTTTGTGTTGGGTTGAATACTTTCGCATCGATTTGATTCCACGTTTTGTCTGGGACTCAACGCGTTATAATCCGACGGCGTGGAAGGAGGCTGTATTTAACAGTAAGTGTCAGAACACAGCGTCATATTACTATCCCCGCCGCAGACAAAGTTCGGGCAGCATCGATATACACATTGGTCAAGAACGGTACTTTTTTTTTTTTCTTACCAATGAGAGCGGTTATGGCTCATTCTACGAAGGAATACTCCGTGTGCGGATTAGAAGCCAGCACTGACCGGTAGGTATGATTGATTCCTTCACGGGGAAAGAAGGAATCAGATCAGACAGCCGGATCATTTGAAATTTAGGAACTCGGCTTCTATACAACGGCCATAGTAAGGGAGTCAACTTGTATTCCCCCGAGCCAATCTAGTCCTCTCATTTGCCTTTCAGGCGAAGAATCTTGGAAAAGGCCGTCTACAAGCGAAAAAAGAACCATATTTGTTCCCGGGAAAAATGATACTATGATTGAAAGCCACTAGCAAAACATATAAAAACAAAACAAAACAAATTGTTAGACCAGCAAACTCAAAAGAAACAGAAAAAAAAGAGAGTAATCAAATTTCGACACCGATCCCAATGTCCCAATGTCCCAATCCCATGATGCCAATTCCCCATCCCCGATTCCACATGCATCTTTATCTATGTTTCACGGATTTCGCTTGATATCGAAGACCTGCGCACAAGACCACATCTAGGACTGGTTGCAGTAGCACACCTGCCAGAGGAATCCACCGCAGTGGCCACCGTTGCGGTTGATGCTGTCGCACTATTGACTCTTAGTTAGTTCCTTGCCGGGTAGTTTAGGGGGGGATTGAGGTTCCGTCAGTGAGACATACGTAGTTGGAGCAGGAGTAGTCATTGGGGCAGCCGTATCCGCGCTTGTTCAGGGTGACAGCTTCTTCGCCGGTGTTGATGACTGGCTTGGGAGCGGCAATCTCGCCTTCGGCCTGGGGAGCGGCGGCAGGGAGGGCAGCAGAGAAGCCGGTGGTGACGAGGGAGAAGAGAGCGATGGCCTTGGTGAACTGCATTTTGAGTGATTGGTTGTTTGGAAGGGAGATTGAAGATTGAAGAGTAGTAGTGGTTGCTGTTGGAGAGGAAGTTTGATTGATTGATTGTTGGATTGTTTGCTTGATTGTTGTTGTTGATGGAGAAAGAAAGATCGATTTAGAGAGGACTTCGAGGGGGTATTTATAACCTTTTGGCCCTCATGATTCTGAAGCACAATTGCTGAAGACTTGACGATTTCAACCAAGGCCGAAGCTGAACGGAGCTGATCTCGCAAGCTGTCTCTGATACGGATTCTAAAAATGGACTGCTCTTCATGATGCCGTCGCTCCTATACTCAAAACGGCTGCTATGATGCGAGAATACATGCCGTCGAAGCTGAGGATTTCGTATTGAGGTGTAGATCTCGGTTGTATAGTTT